>OX246749.1:37750183-37955183 GCA_945910005.1 Isoperla grammatica
TTTACAGCAAGGCAGCTTCGTAATTTAATCGAAGTTACCAGATAGGCCTAGGCTAACGATATTTTTTTCATATATATATTATTTATTTTATTGTCAAATATTCCAAACTGACATTTTACATAGAATAGTAACAACAATAACAAAAACTACCGGATAAGCTATTGATTGAATAGAACTTCTTCAGAATTGATAGTAGGGCTCTTAGATAGAGCTAATCACGGCCCTCTAGATCTTCAATAACAACAATACACAACAGTGAAAATCGTTGAGCATTGTTGTCATTGATCTAGATCAAGAACCCTTAGATAGAAGTCAAGGTCCACTTGATCTCCACCTAGCGGAGGCTCGTCTAACTATCTAGCTCCCAAGTTAGGTCGTCGTATGGGAAACAAAATCGCCATCTTGTATCCCACTAAAAGAACTGCTATAATAATTAAACATTCGTAATACAATAATTAAAACATGTAAAAGAGACATTTTGATGGAATACAATGAATGAAGCTCTTAAAATATGATGATGTTTCTGTTTTAGGAGGTAATTCTATTTGACAGATCACTTCATTTTTTTTTTTTCACACTGCTCCCATTTGAATAACATGTGATTTTTAACATTGTGAAACGGACTGCGACGACCTAACATGCGATTTCGACGAGCCTCCCCTAGGCGCGGAGATCAAGTAGACACCTTGGATGGAAGTAATCACGGCCCTCTCTAGATCAATTAGATGAAAATCGTCTCTTGTTCACCTCTCGACTGATGCACAGCAATATTATTGTATCATGTGCACAGCCTACTACTACGTCAGTGGCTGCGGGCTGTCAGCTGTTGAAGGCGAGAGGACGGCGTAAGGGGAGGGGAACGAGGGGGGAAACAGCTGGGACTCGGAGTAGCGATTGACGTAACGTAACCCCCCTCCCCCCTACCTCTCACATGCCCATGCGAACGATACGGTACGATTCAGCACAGTTCAGTTCAGTTTAGTACAACTACGTCACGCAGGCCTCGTATTTTGGCAACGATACCCATCGTGACGACTGAGTTATATCTTATGATTGGAGGTAAAAAACAAAACGACCGACACACGATAACGTAATCCAAGGACTCGAACCTGGAACGTGGAGCACCTACTCCTACAAACACAAAGAAATTAAGTTCTTCATGTTCTTTCATATTTATAAACTATTATTTAATATAATGCATTTCTACTTGATTTGATTTTCTTTAATTTGTCAATTATTTTTTCTTGTTCTTGATTTTTTTTTATAGTACAGTAGTTTGTTTTGTTTTTGTTATTTATGATTTCATTATTATTAATTGTTTGCATAGCCTAGTTTTAGTTAAGGTTCTCGTAAGTAAATCAGTTTCTATAACTGAATAGGATAGACATTAAATAAATAAATTTAAATAAATAAATAAATAAATAAATAAATAAATAAATAAATAAATAAATAAATAAATAAATAAATAAATAAATAAATAAATAAATAAATAAATAAATACATAACTAAATAACTAAATGAATAAATAAATAAATAAATAAATAAATGAATAACTAAATAAATAAATAAATAAATAAATAAAGTTTTGTTTTAGTAAATAAATTGCTATCGGTAGACACGCGCTAAAATGGTGACAACGAAATTCGCGATATCTTTTTAAAGTTGACGTAATCCCTTCAAATACAGTTTTGCACACGATTGTGATTAAATGGGACCAATTTCAATAGTGGTAGTGTGTGTGTGTAATAAATTCATTTTACTGTGCTGTACTAAAGTCAAACCGGTATAAAACACACTTCATCAATCAATCCATTTCCCAGGCAGCGAGAATGACTGCCAAATAGTTACCCCCCCCCCCCCCCCCCCCAGATCTAGTTCTGACCCCTTAATGCACACACACACATATGTCGCCCTCCCAAATGTTAACCCCCCCCCCCCCCCCCCCAAACCATGAAACCAGTCCAGAAACGTAACGGATACTTTCGTGTTGTTTTTTTTAGTTTACAGTGGAACAAGTTATTCCCCGAATAATATCATAACGAAATCATCACGCACTCTACTTCGTTCGAAATGGGTGGTGGAGGAGCTTCAATTTCCAAATTTGAAAACCGTTATCCGATGATTCATAACGCCCCCCCCCCCCCCCTTATCCCAATCTAAAAACAACAGACGCCTAGAATCTAAGCCAAACAAAAACAAACATTGTATAAAAATTGTTTTATCATGGAATGAATGTTTATCTCTAAAGTATTATGTCGTAAGACAACTGATAACGCGACGCCTAGAACCAACTAAGAATGTTTCAACATTGTTCGGCTTCCAATTAGTGAATATATTATGTATCAGTTTACAAATGTTATATTTTAACCTACACAATAATTAGTAAACTCAAAAAAGTAGATTTTAGTTCCTCGTTACTGTAGCCTACCTAGATCTGCCTAACACTAAACAACAATGCACAACTCTATTAAAAATAATATATAAAAACAACCACTACAACAATGTCGTCAATCTTCTATGCAACAACAATGCACACAATATTAATTTGACAGTTCATTTTTAAAAACACATTTTTGTGATTGTAGATGTAATCCCCCCCCCCCCCCCCCGAATCACAACTATCAACTGACACATTGATCAATCAAAGCAGTTTCCCAGTGTTGTCGGTCGAAAACGCTTCCCAGTTGTAAATATAAATAAATACTAATAATTAAGGTTGCCCATCGACATCGATTAATCTATTAATAATCGATGTCGATGCAAATTTCCGACATCGATTTTTTTTTCATAAATCGAATCGTTTTTTACACAAAATAATAATAATAGAACAGTCTGTATTCCGCTCGTCGACAAGGTTTCAGCACAATATCAACTTACCAGAAGGTTTTGCGATGAACAAGAAACGATTTTGTTAGTTTTTCTTTTTAGTTTTTACAATATTCAAGGAACCTTTTTTGTCCGATGTCGATTATTTCAGGTTTGATGTCGATGTCGAAAAATTTCCGACATCGCGATGTGACATCGATGTTATGATTTCGATGTCGATGTTGTAATTTAACATCGATGGGCAACCTTACTAATAATAACAACAATGAATAATATGTACACATAAAGTGACGTCACGCAAATGTAAATGGCGGTCGGGTCGGGTGGCAATAACCTGAACTGAACTGAGCGGAACGGAACCGATCTCTGTGAACCCGAACACAAACCTTGACAACTTTGTTACAAGAATCGAGTAGACAATACGACGAATCACTCAACACGTCATAACGATAATATCTTCGCACTGGATTTGTTATTTCTCTACCCATTTTCCTTTCGTAGGAACAAGAAACACACACACGCGTAATGATGAAACTGTGTTGGTTGTAACGGAACGAACGACAAAAGTTTCCGGTTTCGTAACGAATGGTAGGGAGACGAGCTGCTGCTCTGAAACCGGTTCGATCTGCGCCTGCGTAGGAAACGCGACGGGAGGAAACTAACGGCGACCGGTGGTGCCATCTAGCGGCGGTCGCGATGACTACTTTGCCGGCCGGCGGATGTCAACAGCTGTTTTGAAGAACGAGTATTCAAATATAATGATGTCATACTATTGGTGTTTGCTTGCTGAGCATTTATCTAGCATTTTTCTTGGTAGCATGACGTTAGTAAATAAGACTGTTCCAACGATATTTGATTATCAAAAAGGTCAAGGGTTTGATTCCCAAGAGAAAATATGCAATAATTTTTTTCATAATACGAGGATGCAGCGTAATATTAAAATATGCATATAAAACTTGTATCTAGAGCACATTAGCAATCAGCATTTGAATACAATAATGTAAATAGATGGTATTACATTAATATGCTAATGTATTCAACACAAAATCAGACCGCATATTTGTGGATCATCGATGCAGATAATAGAGGAAATATAACGAAGAAATTATCTTTCACGTAGACGTTTCAATAAATCGCTGTCGCTAGGTTACTGTCGTAGCCTGAGAGGATGATCACACATGTCAAGATACAACAAGTAGTTGTTGAACAGAAAAAGAAATTGCAGTGATACGAGAATTTGACAGTCGATGCAACTTCTTCCAATCTGTTCTACTCAAACCTAAAGAAATGGTAGGCCTACTACTTATGGAGTGTGCTATTACACCTTTAGTACTCACTTTTTTCCGAGCAGAAACACTGCAAATGAGAAATGGATGTATTGAACTTTGAGCGTTAACTAACTATTTATTAACAATGTAAACAACTTTCAAATAACGAAAATTAATGAGTAAGTTCATTAATTGGTCGTCTAAGTTTCCTCGTCGAAGAATAGGCTACAATTTTGCCATCATTACACATCCTTCACAAAGATGTTGCTAACTGTAAGGCAAATAAAATCATAGTATTGTTACAATTTGAAGGTGTAATTCACTTTTGGTGTTGTATGAATATGATTGCATATACAGCCAAAAATGAATTACACCTTCAAATTATATATCAATAGTAGGCCCTACTATGAATCAGATCCACTATTCCACAATTACCCTCATTTGCAGTTGGCAACACGTTCGTTTGCAAAGAATCCCAGTCCAGAAGAATTCTGTAATGGTGGCGAAATGAAAAATGTCTTCTTTTGGCGGAACTTCTACGCCAAAACTAATAAACTAATCAAATCGTTTCAATTACAAAAAATAGCTAGGCCTAATTTATTAATAAATAGTTAGTATCACTAAAAAAACAGCATGGGCATTCAGTGTATTTTTGGAAAAGTGTGAGTACAAAAAGAGTAACAGCACACTTTATAATTACGTATTGGTACTAAAGAAAGTCCAATACATATCAAATGTTCTTCAAAAAACTTGAATGGAAATGAAACCAATCGGAAATTGATCATTAAAGAAATATCCACGCACGCATACATTCAGTTATATAAATGGATTGCACGATCCACTAGAAACACTGCAGTAGTTACTAGTTACCTGTAGTCAGGGCTAGTCAAGTGAACAACGCCCCGTTTGGCTGAGCCAGTTTCAACAATATTTTGTGGTGTGTTATCTTACATCTCCGCTCAAGAAACTCACAGTCACCAACCAGGTAAGCTGTTGGGTTACCTATCCTTGACTCTCTAGCCAGTGGCGTATACACGGGGGGGGAGGGGGGGGACAAAACCCCCCCCTTTTGCAAAGTAAACATGGAAAATGACCGTTTACATTTCAATAGACAGTATTTCAATAGACAGTATCAAAAGACAGTATTTCAATAGACAGTTAGATGTTTTACTTTATAATCACTATTGTATATTGTTGTAATTATTAAAAGCAAAAGCAATACGAAAAATATGCATATTATTGATTGAGGTTCCTTTTATTAGCGCTGCTAAGGAAGAAAATGTGTTGCCAGAAACTGAGTAATCATGTTTCAGTTGGCCGCTTTAAAACGCACAGATTTGCACTAAAATTACCTTGACGAGAATTTTTTCGGGCAAGCCCCCCCCCCCCCTTCCCCCCGGAATCCCAATTATGTTTCGGCTCCACTCTCTATAATATGGGTTGAAAACCCCCCCCTTTCCCAATTCCTGGATACGCCACTGTCTCTAGCTAAACATTAACTAGCCAATTGGCCTCTTCCCTCATATTCATACACTAAGCCTATACTACTATAGTTACCTAGTAAGATGAGAGTAGAGTAGGTAGTAGAGTAGTTGTCGAGTAGCAGCTAAATGTAGCTTCTATATACTGTCTTCAGTTAGGGTTGATAGTGAGTACTGAGTAGGGACTAGGCCTACTTTACACAAATGTTTAATAAGTTTTAGCGAGAAATGTGACTATGTAGACCTACATCTTAGTGTCCATTTATTTCATTACATGGTCACATAATACCCTTCAACACACTATCAGTGTCGAAAACATCGCCGTACAATTTTCATAAACATAGCCTAGGATAGACCAACAGACAGGTAAGACTTTGCTTGAGATATGAAGTTCCTACCTAGAGGTGTGTACTGCAACCAAGGTGAATGATTAGGAATGCTGTGACTTTTAGAATGAAGCAAGAAAACATTTGGGGTGTGAGGTAGTGTCCTAAACACTGTAAACATTTGCAGAGTAGGCCTAACTTGGTAGCGTTTACAACATTGAGTACAGTACGGTACGCGAGGATTAAGTCACCGAAATACAATAATCGAACCCAAATTCCAGTATCTAGACGGAATAATAGGATCAATCTCGATTCGAATAAAACGAAAAAACAAAATTGTCGAAAGAGGCCTACCTGCCCACTGCTTCGGAAACCACTCGTCGTATTCCTGTTGCACGCGTTGTCCGGCTGTCAATTCGGGCGGCTTGTGATTGTGATCGGGATTGGTCACCTTGCTGATGACACCGTCGTACCACGTCGACAGTCTCGCGGTGCACTTCAACACCGTGTTGTGCTCGCTACAACTCCAGTAACACCGACCGGTGAGCCAACTCCGACACACAAACTCGTATCCCTCGTGATACATCTTGTCCCCGGTCTTCTTCTTCTCGCAGCGACGTCCAAACACCTGACCCAGACCGTTCTTGTACGTCTGCCACGACGTGGTCTCCGCGATGCCAGTCTCGCACATAGGCGGATGGTTGTGAGCCCTACGTCGGGCGAACTTGCCGTCCCTGAATATCGTGAGCTGGGCGGCGCACTTCGTCATCTTTCTAGTTCGGCCGCACACCCAGTTCATACTCTCTTCGGTGGACTCTCCGTCTTGGAAGTATTCGTGGCCCTCCAGGCGAACTTTGGTGAAATGTTCGTATTTTACAAACACTGGTAGATATTCGGGATGCAGTTTAGGTTTTCGTCGGCCGTTAGGTTTCGGCTTAGGCCTAGCATTCGTCGTCGACAAGGCCATTGTCAGTACAAGAAATTACCACGGGCCTAGCACAACGATGATGTAGTCAAGAAAATTAAATTATCTACAATGTTTAAACTAAACAAGACGGAGCCTTCGTCACGAGGACATTGAATAATATGTGTTTGTAATCTTACCACAAGAAAGAATGAGACCTTCTAACCTCAAATGCGATGGAGGTCGCTCACAAATTATGCAAGCCTAGGCCTAGGCTATTAATTCCTTAGTAGATACTCAAACTATTCGCTTTCGACACAGCGAAGATGTTGCTACGGGTAATGTTTTATATTATAACCACGAAGACAATGTTAGGTGAGTAATACAAACGCACAATAGTAGCGAACCGACAAATCTTGCAGAAGGGGAGCAACCTCCGTTGACCTGTTGCGTAGACCAGCGTCGTTATTTGTTGCTAGTAATGCCGCCAACACGATAAAACTTTCGTACGAAAACCAATGCCGAAAACGGAAAATACACAATAATTAACGAAGTGTATCGATTTAAAAAAGGAAAAAACTGTTAAAACTAAGCTTTTTAAGAAATTCTAACGTATAATTTCTAACGGTATTTTTAAACAATACAATGGAATAATGGAGCAACTATTTATTGTGGTAATATTGGTAACGAGCATCAGATGATCGTACAAGGCGATAAAATGGCGGGAGTTACGAATTACAAAAAAAAATAATACGTTTTCAAATTGATTACCAAATAAAAACGTTAATTATATCAGTAGTAAAATCCTATTAAAAAAATTGAATAAACGTAAAAGGATCCTTCTGGTCACCCAATGTACGTTGGACAGCTGAAATTAAATTGTTTTTCTCTTTTAACAAGTTACAAAATTTGAAAGAATATCTCAGAAAAATCTGCTGTAGCCTACACTCAGAAATTAACCGTAAAATTTCACTGCATAAAAACATAATTTTAGTAATGTTAAAAATATTATTGGTATTTTATGATTATGGAGTATGGTACATTTCAGAAAATTAATTGATTTTTTAAATATTACACTATTTTTGTGTTTTTTATTGGTTAATGGTTTATGGGGTAGGGGGTGGGGGAGAAGTTTCTTTATTTTTGTGATATTATTAAAAGTGGTTCAAACTTTTTGTTGAAAATTTGACATGGGGGAGGGGGTCCAAAATGATTGTGTCACTATTTATAGACAGTCCCGTAACATATTCTATATTGTAGTTTGGAATATCCCGAATAATTGCAGCTCGCCTCAACTCTTTATCTTACAGATTGTTGGCTAGACAATAAATTATTAGCGTAACAGAGGATAATACAAGATCTACAATCAGACGTATTAAGGCCCAGTATTATGAACTTCGGACTACTTGTTTTCACCATGACAATCAGGCTTCCCATTTGTTGTTGCCATGGTGAAAACCAACTAGTTAAGCTTCCTAGACATTCATCTGCAGTTCGTAATACTGGGCGTAAGCGTGATTGTTGTAACTAAGATGCAATGATTGTTTCAGTACATGGAGAATTGACGTCGCATAGAAACAACAATGAAAAAGTCATTCGACATGATGCACTCCTTGACTGGGGGAATTGACGTCGCATAGAAACAACAATGAAAAAGTCATTCCAGATGAATGATGCACTCTTTGACTCATTGGCCATTGCCCTGCATAGCTGGCCAAGATTAGAGCTACAATACTGATTAGGGGTCAAGGAGAATAGTTTTTATATAATCGATAATTATTTTAAAGAATGCTAGAAATTTGTTTTATTTTGTTGTTTTTTTATCAATCACAGATAATAATAGGTCATATGTGAGTGTGGTGTGCGATATTATTACAAAACACGTAAGAAAATGTTATCGCAATATCATTACAGTGCTAAGCAAATAATATGTTATGTAAATGTTTGTGTTATGTATTATGTTAAGAATGTATGTTACTTGAATTGTAAGTTTATATAAATGAATATGATGTATCATATTCATAAACTATGAATTCAAGCTTAATATGTAGTGTACAGTGTATTATTTACAGTAACGGTAGTATTGTAACAGTACGTATTTCCGATTAATTTAGTTTTAAAGTAGTCTAGATATTATTATAAACTGACAACTTTCAATAGCTGCATCTTCATTTTACATGCATAGGAGTGTACCATGAAGATTTATTAATAAATAAATACTTCATTTAAAAAAAATCTATATTTGCAACATGACCAAGGTCTTACTAGAGCCAATTTAATATAAATATAGATTATAATTGATGAATAAAAATGAAGAAGATAGGAAGGGACAGTCGGTGCCTGCAGGTAGCCTACTCCTGTTGAAAAGAACCACGTGGCCACCGGCTTTGCGGCCCATCCGCAAGGAAAGTGTAGCAGTTGACAGCAGTTGACGAGAAGAACGAAGCTGTTTTGAACCCTCCACTCTGCTCTAACTAACGGCAATTAGTGCCACCTCAAGGACATGACCAGGCGCAGCCTCAAGTCTCATCTTAAAGAGTACCTAGTCCAGATGTGCCCATATACTGTCGAAGACTACATGGACTTTTAGTTTTAATTTAGTCTTAATTGATGCATTCTATAACTAATGTATTTATCTATGTATAAATGCCATACGTTCTATTGAATAAAGATTATTATTACTGTATTATATTATTATTATTAGTGTTTCCAAGGAGAGCACTCGTAGAAAGTGCTACACAAAGTGTAGCACTTTCTACACTAGTGTTTCTGCTGCTGCAAAGTGTAGCAGTGAGGTTTAACAATTAAAATAATTAAATTAATATAATGCCCTTTCATGTATTGCAAACTGTAGGTTCCCTAAAATGAGGAAACTCACTGAGAACCAAATAAATAAAAAAAACACCCTACACTTAGCTACACTTAATACCCAAACGCCTTTTACCAGGGGCGTCGGAAGTCTATTTTTCCAGGGGGGGGGCGAACTTTCCAGCTGACTTTGCAACATTTTGTAAAAATAGTTGAGATTCAATATCAAAATAAAAATTTCCTTCTTTAACGAAATTTCCGTAAGTTACCATGCAGCCAACCTCTGAAATCGCTTGAAGGAATAAGCGGAATCAGTACTCTAAAATGCATTTTATTAATATTGGCTATTTTTTCAGGGGGGTCGACTGACCCCCCTGCCCCCCCGGTTCCGACGCCCCTGCCTTTTACAGAGATTGAGCCTACACTAGTGTTAAGTGTAGGTTAGTGTAGGTAAAACAAACAAACCTATTGTGTCCTACCTTGTGACCTTCTGACCGGCCTGGTGGCAGCGTAGGGGCTCGGTGAGTACCCCTCTGCAGACGTGGAGGCTCCGTCTCGTGAGGGACAGTAGTAGCCGTTGCTGTCGACCGGCTCCGACTTCACTCGGGTCGACTCTCGCTGCGGTTCCTGTTTCAGACGGGTCGCGTTCGCTCGGGGCGCGTCTCGGTTCAGCTCGACTGAAACAATCAAATAAATATTAGGGTTAACAGGGAAGGATACCTCTACGTCAAAAACCACACAAAATTTTCATTTTTAAATTATATCACAAGAATGGGCTTCGAAATCGAAAATCTGAATCAACAGCGCACTGTGGTTTAGTAAGCCCTACACATTAAATGCTTGAAGTCGTGACTGTTATTATAATCAGTATATTTTTTTATAAATAATTAATTTTATTACTAATTATCGAATTATAATCAAAATACTACACTAATGGTTATAATATTTTATTCAGTCTGTAGGGCTTACTAAAGCACAGTGCGCTGCTGATTTAGATTTTCGAATTCTTGTTGCAATCTTGAGATATAATTTAATAATGAACATTTTCTGCGGTTTTTGACGTAGAGACTACCCTTCGCTCTTAAGATGAATTGGAATTTTGTAATTCATATCAAATCCAAACGCTCGATATCAAATCGTAGTTATTTCGACATCGAAATTGATTTTGACATCATTTGACATCAAATTAATTAATTCATTAATTTTCTTACTTGCTTTGATATAGTATTAACATTTGTTATTCATTAACTGAGACTGAGACATGAAGAAAAGGCAACGAAATTCGTGATTTTCGCAGACTAAATTCTCAAGAGAATGATATATTTTGATTTCCATTTGGGATAATGTGAAAACATTTTAAACTTAAAAGCAATTTTACCAGCTTAAAATCAGCTGTTCTGCAGGCTAGGTGGACCTTAAGCCCTACATGCACCGTTGCTATAACGGCATCATTATCACTTTTCCAGTGAGCACTGAGCAGGTACCAATACGTATTACAGTGATAGCATTATTTATTTTTCAATTAACTGTACCAATTACGACTGGTGATAAAAGCCACATAATGCTTATTATTATTATCAACTGGTACCGTAGGTCACCAGTCTTAATAGCAGAAGCAAACGAATGTGTTGATGTAGTGCCACAGCCGTGTGACACAGGGGTGTGACAGTGGTGTGACACAGTGGTGTGACAGTGGTGTGCCACAGCGGTGTGACAAAGTGGTGTGACAGTGGTGTGACACAGTGGTGTGACAGTGGTGTGCCACAGCGGTGTGCCACAATGGTGTGACACAGCGGTGTGACACAGGGGTGTGACAAAGTGGTGTGACACAGTGGTGTGACAAAGTGGTGTGACAAAGTGGTGTGACACAGTGGTGTGACGCAGTGGTGTGACACAGGGGTGTGACAAAGTGGTGTGACACAGGGGTGTGACACAGTGGTGTGACACAGTAGTGTGCCACAGCTGTGTGACAAAGTAGTGTGACACAGCTGTGTGACAAAGTAGTGTGACACAGCTGTGTGACAAAGTAGTGTGACACAGTGGTGTGATACAGTGGTGTGCCACAGCGGTGTGACAAAGTGGTGTGACAAAGTGGTGCGACACAGTGGTGACCAATAAAGACACAAGGAAATATTATGCAGGTAAGATTTAAGTTATGTATTAAAAACATTCGGGTTACTTATTTATGAAATATAATTATTAATAAATAAATGCAATAGTGGAATTTTGAAATTTGGTCCAGCCATTGATGTCACACAAGTCTTAAAAATTCGTTTCCAACTTTTCCCCATTCCTTTTTACCATAACTGGTATAACTTTTGGAAGTAATTCAAGATGAAAATATGTAAAAAGTAAAATAGACAAAAGTAGAATTTTTCGAAAAATGTCTCAAATTCGATAAATTAATAATACTGTCGGAATTTAACTTGACATTTTTTAAAAAATAATCTTCAACTAGTTTGTCAAAAAGAATAAGTTTTACCTGATAATTTTGGAAATATCTAAAATCCAAAGTTTTTTTTATTTTGGAAATTTTGAAAAAAAATTATAAAAAAAAATGTCAAATATCACCCACAAAATTAATTCAAGAATGAAACGTTAAACAAACAAATTGCCACTTACCGACTTCCAGCGGGTGGAACATGGCGAGACGCTCGGCGAACATTGTCCGAGACCGAGCAAACTCTACCGCGTTGAAGTCTGGCATGTGGTTATGGTTCACAGTCACTCTCGGCTCTCGGAAGTCGTTGGACGTGAAGATCGAGCCCTGGACAACGTTCAAACATTCAGAAAAATTCTAAACCTAATTACTAGGGCTCGGATAATTATTAGTCCGGCATGTGGTTATGGTTCACAGTCACCCTGGGCTCTCGGAAGTCGTTCGACGTGAAGATGGAGCCCTGGACAACATTCAAACATTCAGACATATTTTAAACCTAATTACTAGGGCTCAAATAATTATTAGTCCGGCATGTGGTTTATTTATTTATTTTATTTATTTATTTTATGGTTCACCGTCACTCTCGGCTCTCGGAAGTCATTGTACGTAAAGATGGAGCCCTAGACAGCGTTCAAAGGATTCACCAGAAATATTTTAACTAGTGAAGACTAGGGCTGAGGCCTGGTTTTTCAATCGGTCATTAAAGGGGCCGTTAGCTTACGATCCGTATCTGCATAGGGTTTATTGGGTTACAGATTACGGACCGTCAACGACCCTTTAACCGATTGAAAAACCGGGCTCGAGTCGTACAAATGTTTAAACGTGTAAAATATACGTGTACACATTTTCCCCTAAAACAAACCCATTTATGTTGCTTTTTATTTATTCATTCCTTCACCCCTCTTATTTCGTTGAACATTTTTTAAGTGAAAATTCAAACTTAATTTTTGTTTTATCATTTTGTAAATTGGAGGAGTGTTTTAGGCTACGTCTAAACGCAAAAATTTACGAAAAATAGACGTTTACACAGTTGAACGTTTTCTCCCAGCCCTACTTGTGACCTTAGACCATATAAAGGCGGTGGACAGAGTGCACGCCTATATCTGACATTGCAGCGGTTGAAGCCGAGCTGAGAACAAAATGAGTGAGAGAAAGGGAGCGATTCTCGGAAGTCGGTCTGGGCAGAGATATTAGTTCCATTCCGATTTAGCATGGAATGATAATCCAGACTGTGTTCCAGCTCTTGACGTACAGCCAAACGCAGCGCAAGAGTTCACCATAAACAAGGTCTGGGCAATGTTTTGCCCAGACCTAGTGCTTAGAACTGCCGCAGCTCGGCTTCATGAAAAGAGCCGAGCTATCCGTCTACCCGTATAGATGGTCTAAGCTTGTGACTGAAACGCACCGCCATCTAGTATGCTCACCTTGCAGTGGGCTCCCCGCTGAACGCACCGCCACCTAATCTTGTCGCCCATGGCCTTGTGTTTGGTGTACATGAAGCCCAGATGGATGACCTTATGGTGACCTTTGTTGGAGCGAATCACTTCCAGGCGAGAGGCCATCTGCGAAGCAAACCCAGGGTTGTAGAACGAGATCACTGTACGAGGCTTCAGGCAGAAGTTTTTTAACTTCTAATGTGGATTCAATTCCATTACTTCTTGGCTTAGGAATAATTAAACGGTGACTTTGGAGCCGTCCTAGAAACGAAGCACTCAATAAATTCAAAGTTGTTCTGAATCGGCCTTGTTGATTCTGGCATTTGTCCGCAGGTGTTCGCACTGTCCAATCACTGATTCATATGTTTCGTATTTGAAATATCGATCGTTGATTGGTTATCGCTCACTCGTCGATGGTGTTCGAAGCCTACAGGGTTGGTTTAGTGACTTTAAATTAAAGTCCCCCACTGCAAATCAGTTTAGTTACTGAGTGGGTAGACTCTAAATGTGAATTTATTTATTTATTTAAGTCCATAAATTCTGTTTCGCATGTTCCCCCCCCCCCCCCCCCCACCCTCCCACTACACTCCTTCGTAAAAAGTCGAGACACTCCAATTCTATTTAAATTTATTTATTTTTGTAAGAAGGCCTGCCTAAATTAATAAATTTGTATTAAATAAATACATTTGTGTTTATAAACTACCGGTACCCACTCAGTAACAAGAACTGATTTTCAGTGGGGGACATTTATACCATTTATTATGTGCTTCGTTGCTATGATGGCTCCAGAGTCAGCGTTTACATGTAGGCTATGCCAGTGCCATACAGACAGTTTTAAGTGTAAAGAAACAGCGTGAACTGGAATCGAACCCTGGACCTTCGTCCTTCTAAGGAAGAATCACCCCAGAGATCACAACACCAACAAGCCATGTTTAAAATAGATCAAACAGAATATTTACCGTTTTGGTAATTCTTCCGATTGGGTCCGCGGCTCATTTGCACAAATGCAGTCATGGAAAGTACTTGAAACACTTACTAAAAGACAAATTTATGTTTAAAATGAACCCAAACAAGTTTTGGTGTCTGCTAAAACATTCAAAATTACCCTTTTCGATGATCTAAAACAGCGTTTAGACGGCGGATTTTCCCATTGTCGCCATGATACTTTTTCTGCCGCCCGAAGTTCTGTAGTATACCAACGTATGCCTACCAAAGATACATACATTGAAAGTGACTGCCCAAGTGCCTGACATCCCACGAAAGGAAGAAGGTTAGGGGGTCAGGTTATGAAACATCTTGAAACGTAGGCCTACTTTCGTTTACAACTTGCAAATAAATTTACGCCTTCTTCAAATTGTATCACTCAAATAAAATGGTTGGCAACACTGCCGGAACGTCAAAGATGGCGATCAGTAATGGCTGATTAATTTTCTTCCGTCTGTCATCTCGAACACTTAGATCACATTTTCTTTACTTATAAACTAAATTTAAACATTAAAACTACTAAAAAAATACTTTGTACACTAGATTTAATATATTTATAACAGTAAATATGAAGAAATTTCATTAATGTTTATTTTACAGCGATTTTTGACCGCGGACCCAATCGGAAGATTTACCACGGTTTTTATTATATTGATGGTCTATTTTATTAATGGTCTTTATTATGTTGTCACAAGAATTGTCCCTCCCTCGCCCCCCCCCCCCCCCCCCACACACACACAAAAGCTATCTGAAAGGTGTTTACTAAATTCTTCTCATATATTATTATATCAACTTAATTTTCTGAAAAAGAATATATTTCGATTTCCTAATTATGGCAAGTATGATGCAGCAGTATGAAATTAATTGATAATTTAACATTTAAAAATTATTACAAAGCATGAGAAGCAAAAGGCAACAAAATCCATTTTCCTCTCTGTTCTACAAGAGATTTGAAGGGAAAACTTCATGGTTCCATTTTAGGTATATTTATCATTTTCCAAAACAAACCACTCAGAAATTATTGTAAATTTAGATTAAAATTGTATTTTGATTATGATTTGAATAAAATTAAAATTAAATTAATAATTACGTTTAATAAACAATTAAACCCAAAAAATGTTGAAATCAAAACGAACGACTTCCATCCAAACTCAAACAATATTTCATTCTAAATCAACAATTTTTCAACAATTAATTCAACATTTTTCAAACAATTCAATCAACAATTCACTATCTAAATATATCCAAAACAAAATTATTCCTTTTGGGTTCATTTACCATCCTCGTCTCTTTAAACCCACATTATTACCATAGACGTACGTCATCCCCCTCCCCTTCAGTATTAGCGTAACCCCTACCCTCCCCCCCCCCCCCCAACGCCCCTTCCGCGGTTCCCCTACCGGCTCAATGAATGCGAGCAGCCCTCCCTTTGAAATTTGGCCTAGCTCCAGTTCAGCCGATCGAACTCTGTAGTCCCTCTAGCGGTGCCATTTTGTACCGAACCTATGTCGGCGTACATAAAACGCGAATAATATTACGACAACACTTCAAAACGTCACATGATATACATTAGAATATCTACGATACCTACCTTGCAAGTTTAAACCACAAGTCAGCTGTTTTCGAACGTTTTTTGTAGGTTAATTTGAGGTATATCTGTTGGCGGGCGGGACCTTCCTTAGCTCGAGTGCCGATGCCTATCTGACGTTTGTACGGCTGTTCGTGGGAGGGGAGGGGGGATGGACGGCGCTTGAGGGGTTGGAGGGGAAGCGCTCGGTTCTCGCTTGTACAACCGTAGCAAATAACATGGGGAGAGCGTTTACTATTATTAGAAGCTGTCAAAACAGTGGGATGTTGGTAGAAATTGGTTGAACGTGATGGCAGCAATATGTGCAACGAAAACGCAACAAATACACTGGGTAATCTTCTAATATCTCGATCAAACACACTTAATTAAATAATTAATTAATTATGAATAGAATCATTTTTAATTGTACTGTATAAATAATAAATACGTACATGAGATAAAAAAATTGTTGGTACAGAAAATCGTGAGCATATTCTGAAACTTAAAATCTATTTCTTTACATGGGGAGTATCGAAATGAAAAAAAACAACTTATAAAGTAGAAATGCGAGATAATTTTATTTAAAAAAAAACTCTTGTTTAGGAATTTTTTAATTATGTATCGTATACAATGCAAAAATACCTATTGTTGTTGATAAGAAATTAAAATGTTTATTATAACATCGAAAGTAAAAAAAGGTCGTATGTTTGTAGGCCCCCCGAAATAAAAAAGGGTTTATTCTCAAAACGCAATTATACTCTTATTTGTAGATTATCATTACAATTATTATTCCATTGAAAAACCCATTTCTTTAATAATTATAAATCCAATGCTTCTAATGGGTCCAAAACAAATTACAGTATGTCGGCTGCAAACTACTCTGTATTTTGGAAAAACATACATCCAGCCGCTCCCCCACCCCCCTTCGGCAATGTTTGTAAGGGCTACCACCCGTCCTGGAATGACTGGGACAGTCCCGTTTTTTGAAGGGAATGTCCCGTGTCCCGACTTCACGCTGCCTGGACGACAAAAATTCCGGTTTTGAGAAAACGTTACACAACATCTAAAAATTAGTAAACTACGAATCAAATTTGCCTTAAAACTAGTTTTAGACACCTAAAATTAACAGCCTTCAAAAAAAATTTCGCTTTCGGCGAAATTTCCTCCGGCGGCTTGGGCCCCCAGCTGGTCCACGCCACCTCGTTTTCGGAAATAGTCATCCCCCCACCCCCCCCCCCGAACCTAAAATCCTGGCTACGCCCCTGTTGTATAAACTCTGATTTGCATTTAAGGCTATAGTGACATTTTTGACACAATCGTTTTGAATAAAATCATTCGTAATTATTGTCATACGACCACTTCTTACGGTGGGTAAGTGAAAAAAATAATGAAAATTAAAATAGTGGTTCTTCTGCGAAAATTTCCAATCGTCATTAAAATTTAATTTTGAACTATTTATAGATTTTTGTAGTTCGTTAGTCGTTACAATAAGCTGGACAAGAACGAAAAATGAGGATGATGCTGTGAGGTACCTAAATACAGATGTATAATTATTGATTTATTTAATCGAAATGAGCGTATAACTGTTTAAAAGAGTACTTACTTTATTAATTATTATTGACTTATTGAAGACTGAGGGCCGGTTTCACCAAACTTCAATTCGGCGATTTTCTATGGTAACCAATTCGAGATTTTTAAATCAGAGATTAACAAAGTTTGGTGAATTCGGACCTAAAGCTAACAAATATTTAGCGCTGCTAATTAAGCAACCTCCAAATACTATAATATACAACCTATCGCTATTTGCAACTATCCTTATATCTGACCCATTGATGATTTAACAAATAAAACAACAATATGGACACTTAAACTCCTCCTTGCAATAGTTTATTTTCTTGCCACCAGAATGCATCTATTCTATTTTGAGTAACGATGGTTTTGGACAAATAAAAATAAATAAATTCACATTAATTTTAGAGTCTACCCACTCAGTAACGAAACTGATTTTCAGTGGGGGACTTTTAATTTAAAGCGACTAAACCAACCCTGTAGGCTCCGAACACCATCGACGAGTGAGCGATAACCAATCAAAGATCGATATTTCTAAAATGAAACACATGAATCAGTGATTGGACAGTGCGAACACCTGCGGACAAATGCCAGAATCAACAAGGCCGATTCAGAACAACTTTGAATTTATTGAGTGCTTCGTTGCTAGGACGGCTCCAAAGTCAGCGTTTACGTATTCCTAAGACAAGAAGTAATGGAACTGAATCCATATTAGAAGTTAAAAACTAGAGCCTGGCTTTGTGGCGGCCGCTCGCTTCATATCATGTAATCGATATAGTCATGTCCCCGGCCCGCCTCCTACATTGGCCCCTGATCATTTCGGTGCCGACCGCCGTAGCTTGATCGTCAGTATCGTGGACGCATCTCCGATACCCCCCAACCTTTTTAGTCTCCGATACCCCACCTACCTGCTCAAGAAGCCCAGGCTACACCACGTACAATTACCCCCAAATATAATACTACCCTAAAATATAGATGATACTACCCTATTCTAACCTAAACTACCCTAAAATATAGTATAATACTACCCTAACCTAATAATACTACCCTAACCTAACCTAACCGTAACCTCTATCCCTACCGCTTACCGCGCAGTGGACGTGCGATTAAATTGCGTGGTGTAACATGGGCTTTAGAGAACAGGTAGAGCAGGTAGGTGGGGTATCGGAGACTAAAAATGTTGGTGGGGCATCGGAGAGCGCCCCAGTACCGTGCGGGACGAAGGGTATGTGTTCGAATCCCACCACCATCCTCATCTACCATCCAGTGGCGTCGGAACAGGAGGGGGAAAGGGGGCAATGCCCCCCTAAGTTTCATGCCATGGGGGCATAGGGGGGCAGATTTAGATTTGAAAACATTATATGTATGTGGGTGGTCCTTGGTTACGTGCCCGAAAAGTCAAGATTTCTACTTACCATGGAAAAGTAACGTGGGATGATTGTGTCAACTGTCAACAATCCAATTAATTCCAGGAAGAAGCAACCCAACAACACAAAAGCAGGAATGTGTATCCGTTGTATTGTTTTTATGATAAGATATCACCTCAAAACATGTTTTAGACCATCAAACATAATGCAGGGCCAAATTTGTTTTGCGCCTACGACGAAATTGTCTCCGGCAGCTGGGACTTCGCCCCTGACCCCAGCTATATCACCCACCTCGATCGTTGCGAGTGAGTACAAATTAAACTATGCAAGTGGATTTTGGGAGGATTTATACATATACAAACCAACTTTTTTCATCCCGTTTTGTTTACTATTACCATCTATTGACTCTGGAATTGCCCCCCCCCCCCCCCCCCCCCTTATATCAAAAACTTTCCGACGCGCCTGCTACCATCCGTGATCGTGACGACCAGGATGCGAATTGACAGGAGGGGGGGGGGCGTGATTTTCCCCCCTCTACATAGGCGTGCGCGGGGGGGGGGGGGGGACAGGAGGGCAGTTGCCCCCCCCCCAAATTACGAAAGGTATTTTTTTTTTTAGCCCAGGGTATACCGTAGACGTCTGCCGATCGTAAAAGACGGGAAGAGGACCTAAGCCCGTTCCTCCCATTAAATATATTTCTCAAATTTTCACTGTTTCTCCAATAGACCGAGAGCCTGTGACAGTTTGGTTTACCTCATAAGGTACATAAGGTTTGACCAGTGGAACATACGCGGATTTATATGGGTTTTTTCAAAAGCCGCGTCTTGCGCGTCAACTTGGGGGCGTTTGGGCCCCATCGGTGGCCAAAAAAGGCCAAAAAGGGCCGTGGTTTACCTCATAAGGTACATGATGGGACTAAACGCCAAAATATGCGGAAACTTGTCCAGAAATTGGAACCGTAACGCAAGACGCGCTACTTGGGGGCGTTTCCGTTTCAGACGCCCCTCAAAAGGGCCAAAAAAGACCCTGGTTTACCTCATAAGGTACACGATTGGAACAAACGCCATTTTGTGCTTTGATATGTACAGATTACGAATATGTATAGTAAGACGCGTTTTCAGGGGGCTTTTGGCCTTTCAGACGCCTATTTTGTGAAAAGGGCCCTTTTTTGTCCAACAAGGTACAGACTTGAAAATGGTGTCAAATTAACCGGGACGGTGTCTAGAGCTCAAAAATATATAACAACATAACGCTTAAAGGACCCTTACAACCATACCACGCATTTCAAAAAGACCCAAATAGGGGGACATGACACCACATGGGGTAAACGACGAACACTAACGCCACTGTTTGCATAAGTGTGTCTTGATTACGAATATATCGTATAAGACGTAATTTTAGCGGGCCTTTGGCGTTTCGGATAGGTTTTTGGGGAAAAAAATGGTCCCTTATTTTCATTATTGTGTAGAAAGTGAAGATTTATAAGTGCTGTATTAATACCTGTGTGTGTGTCTAATTTTGTAATCTATCTCGGGGTGGTCTAATTTAATCATTTAACTTCACTCTAAATGTGTTGTGGCACAGACTTTGTTGAATGCACAGCAACTCGCTAAAGAGTGTGGCCAAAAATACATCATGGTTACTTATGACCTGGCGATAGCAAAAATGGCACTCCAAATCCAATCTGAAGAATCGCCCTTATATGATAACGTCTTCATTCAGCTAGGAGGTTTCCACATTGAAATGTCCTTCTTTAAGACTGTGGGTAAATTCATTGATGGGTCGGGTGGCCCTCATGTACTTGTGGAATCCGGTGTGCTGGCTGAAGGATCTCTTAATGGGGTTATATCAGGAAAACACTTCAATAGGTGCAAACGGCTTCACCCACTTCTTGCATGTGCTATGGAAGTATTACATTTTCGTGCATTCCTTGCAACCAGCGAGCCCGTATCCAGCACAGTTATTGAAGAGCTTGAAATGCTAGGTCAGTTTCAAGGTGATGCAAAAAGCCCACTCTGTTTATCCACGGAACTGACGGATCTTCTAGACAGGTATGATGAATACTGCAAACATACAGAAGACGGATTGCACGGAATGACAGCGAAGTACTGGATGATGTACATTCAGTTAATTCACCTATATCACGAGTTTTCTAGAAGCATACGTACTGGTGATCATACTTTGTATGCATATACTGCCTTCCAAAAGTTGTGACATTGTTCTTTGCGTTCAATCATCAGAACTATTCCCGCTGGCTTGTGCGATTCCATGACAATATTCTAAAAATAAAGGAGTCGCATCAAGGATTGGAAGAAGAGTTTCAAAACGGGGGATTTTCTCTTCGTCGAACTGAAAAAAACTTTTCAAGAAGTCCTATAGATCTATGCTTGGAACAGTCAATAAATGCGGACGCGGCAAGTAAGCTCACAGGAATATCAGCGTTTACTAATTCGATATCATCCCGGCAGCGATGGGCCAAAAGCCACTACCTCCGTACAAGCATTGTTTCTAGCTTGTTAAATCTAACTGGATTGAAACGCTCAGAAGATGTTTCCCAAGAGACCTTACCTCACAAAGTGGAGAAAGACACACATGATTGAGCTGCAATAATGGATCAGATCAAATCCTGTCTCAACCCGTTTGACATGGACAAGAACAGTGTGCTGTTCAACATAGCGACTGGTAAAGCGGCATTTGAACCAACTCAAAAGTTTTTGCTGAATGTGTTCATAACCGGAGTGAAAGCTCAAGATTGATGAAGTATCAAAATTTATTGATGAAGTATCAAAAGATCCTAGCAGATTTGAAAAAAGTATCTGTAGACTTAAGGGTTCCACGTTTGCCTCAGAAGGAGTGAAACGAAAGAAAACACGAGCTGATGGCAAAGTTATTGAACTAAAAATGGAAAGGGACCTTATGGGAAGAATCCTTTGCATAGTACTTGAGAAAAAAATAGACATGGGACTAGTCTTAGCATATCCCTTAACACCTATTCCCTTATCATTGTGTCACGTAGATGGAACCATTCACAAAACAGATAAGTCAGCTCTGTTCAAGTGCTTGGAGAGTCGAGTAACAAATAATCCACCACCTTACGTTGATTGCGTCATTGTTGATGGCTTCTTCTTTCTGCATTTACTGGGTGATATTCCCATCACTTTTGGCAAGATTTCTGCGCACATCCTTCAAAAGCTATGCAGAATTAATGCCTCAAGAGTAGATATTGTTTTTGATCGAACCGTTTCACCCTCCATAAAGGATATAGAACGAGACAGGCGAGCCTACTTGTTGGAGAGGCAAGATAACTACACGATTACTGGAGCATCGCAGCAACGACCACCTGATTTCATCAAAGCTTTAAGAAACGATCATTTCAAGGAAGCGTCAATAACTTTCTTGACAGAGAGTTGGAATGATGACTCTTTCTCTGGCATTCTTGGAACTAAGGTCGTTTATGCAACATGCAATGAGATTTGTTACTCGTACAAGAGTTTAAATCATAAAGTTGTAAGAGTTCTAGAAGAAACGTTAGCATGTAATCATGAAGAAGCTGACTGAAGAATGGTTTATCATCTCGCCCAAGTTCCTTTTCCGGCAAACGTTGTGATTCGCACCTCCGACACTGATGTGATGGCTATCGTACTAGGTAATCTGAATGAGATCAACACTTTGACCAAAGTATGGTTGGAAGTTGGACTTCTAAGCAAAAACACCTTGAGGTACGTAAATATGTCTTCTCTGTATAATAATCTAGGGCCTCTTTTATCTAGTGCCGTCCCCGCTTTCCACGCATTTACAGGATGTGATTACACTGCAGCATTTGCAAGGAAGGGGAAAGTCCGTCCATTCTCTCTTCTTGAGAAGAATGTAAGCGTTCAGAATGCGTTTGCCTCTCTTGGATCGCAAGAGGCACCAGAAGATGGAGTTACTTTGGAAATTGAGAAATTTGTATCTTGCATGTATGGGAAAAAAGACATGCCGATTAATGAAGCCCGGTTGGATACGTTCCTAAAAGTATACAAACCTAAAGGAAATCACCCACTTGAAAAAATAAAAGGAGTAGATGGCAGTACACTACCGCCCTGTCGTGCAGTTGTCGCCCAACAGATTCTCAGGACAAACCTAATTTGCGGTATCTGGAGAAATGCTACAAAAGGTACTGCTCCTGCATATCCACCAGAAAGCAGTGGCTGGGTATTAGAGGACGGAAAATACCACATTCAATGGTTCCTTGGTGACCAGTCACCTCCGTCAGTAGATGAAATTACTCCTATTGAACTTCCAGACTCTGATGAAGATGAAGATGCTGCAGTTCAATGTTCAAGTGATGACGACGTGAGCGATGATGATGAAAATGCTTAGAATATTTGTCATAAATCGATGAAAGTATGCATATACACCCTACATATATATATATATATACACACACACACGTGTTACATTATTAGGTCATTGTAGATCAGCATATGGTTTGGAATCATACTATTCTTATTTCGTTGCACATTTGTATTAACGTATTTTTTTAAATTCCCTATTTAATTTAATTCTTATATTTGACTAACAAATCTTCCAAGAGCTGTAGTATATAGTATAGCATACTAGAAATGAAATCACAGCTTGATATCATATTATACTTATTACTTATTAATTGTTATATACTATTATTTCAATTATTGTTATACTTTTTAATTAAACTCTTATACTTGACCTTTTTACAAATCTTCCAACAGCTGTGGTATAGCATACTAGAAGTTAAATCACAATCACCTGGGTGTAAGTGTATTATATACACAGGTAAATTGAAATGCTTGGACACATTTAATCATATTCCTTATTCGTTACGCCAATGTTATTGTGATCTGTTTAGTTTACAAATAATACATATGATAAAATTAAAAATGTATTTTGTAACACTATCGACAATTTAATTTATTACCACTCAAATCCTTACACTCATAATTAAAATGCCACTCCATCATCAAATCCTTATAAATTAAACTACGTGGAACATTATTTTTTTGTTTAAACAATGTATAAGGAGATGAATACCAATGTTTAAACGTTTACCAATGTATTTTATTTTTAATAACTGTGTTAACTTTGTTTTCTTATAAATATATCCAGTTTAAAAGGAATGCATATAACTTATGTTAAAATTGTATTCCTTCCATTGTCAATTCGCCAATTCATTTGTGGACAATGTCAACTTTCTACATACAGTCAAAACGGTGAATATCTCTAATTCAGGCAAACGCTTTTGAACAGCCTAAGGTAAGCGGGTCTCGTCGGGATTCGAACCCGGGACCTCCCGAATCAGAGACTCTGGCCTTAGCGCTTGAGCTACATCTGTCGGTTTATTTAATATGTTAATTGCAATCTAGACACGTAGTACAAATATGAAATAACAGAGTTAGTTACAGTTGTGATATTATGTATTTAATAATTGGCCCTTTTCTGTTTGAATGTGCTTAAAATGTGTAATAGTTCTCTCTTAAGCGTGTTGTTACGTATTTTTGAGCTTTAGACACCGTCCCGGTTAATTTGACACCATTTTCAAGTCTGTACCTTGTTGGACAAAAAAGGGCCCTTTTCATAAAATAGGCGTCTGAAAGGCCAAAAGCCCCCTGAAAACGCGTCTTACTATACATATTCGTAATCTGTACATATCAAAGCACAAAATGGCGTTTGTTCCAATCGTGTACCTTATGAGGTAAACCAGGGCCTTTTTTGGCCCTTTTGAGGGGCGTCTGAAACGAAAACGCCCCCAAGTAGCGCGTCTTGCGTTACGGTTCCAATTTCTGGACAAGTTTCCGCATATTTTGGCGTTTAGTCCCATCATGTACCTTATGAGGTAAACCACGGCCCTTTTTGGCCTTTTTTGGCCACCGATGGGGCCCAAACGCCCCCAAGTTGACGCGCAAGACGCGGCTTTTGAAAAAACCCATATAAATCCGCATATATTCCACTGGTCAAACCTTATGTACCTTATGAGGTAAACCAAACTGTCACAGGCTCTCCGTCTACAACTGCCTTGCCCGTTTGGCCAGGAAAAGAATAGGTCAGGATAAGGGACGAACGACAAAAATGCTAACTATGGCATAATGGTTCTAATATTATCTTAAGTTCTAGATTATATTGACGTTGGAATCAGCTGACCACCTCAACATCACCTGTTGCCCTACCGCCAAGATTCTGACTGACCACTTCATCACTTTGTAATATTGATGTCACCGATATCTCTCAAAGAATTTAACAAACAGACCACCTGTACGCCTCTTAAAACACATTAAAACCAGCATGTTTTTAAAAAATCGTCTACGGCGCATTTTTGTGGGGGCATCCCCCCCCCCCCCCCTCCCCACACATACCCCCCCCCCGTTGGCGCCGGCGAGAAGTACTTTGGCCGGGAATAATGTATCTCCCATTCGCCTCTCAATGCTGAGTAATTAACTATAAACTAACTACTGCAAGCGCGGACTGGCTAGGGATGCCGGGATGCGATCGCATCCCGGGCCCCTGGGCAAATCCGGGCTGCTACCAGAAAGTTCCCATGATGTAAATACTTCTCTGTATATTGCTAAAAAAAATCTTAACCCCACTCTATAAGTATTATTTTGAAATTATAATTGAATTTATTGTAATATTTATTGTAAATATTCAATGTAATTAATTGAATATAATGGAAATTATTTTGCAACTGGTAGGGTGGCCTCTGTTAATCGCGCCCTAAAATCGTATTTTAAGCCATAAAATTCAATGCAACCCCAACAAATTGTTTGCGCCTTCGACTTATTTGCCCCAGACCCCAGCTGCGCCACGCCATCTCGTGCGGGCCCCCCCGAAACCCAGCATCACGGGCCTTTTTATCCCAGTCCGCCCCTGCTAATTAGTAGGGCTGCCCAACGATATCGATAATTCGATACGATATCGATAATGGAAAAATAATTCGATATCGATATAGAATTATTATATCGTACATATCGCGATATCAAACTTGCGCCTTATAAGCTAATTGCTTAGAAAGAAAACGATTACGTCACGTTACGCCAATCACAATATCGCTGTTTTGTGTGAATATTTTAAATTTTGAATAGTATACACACAAATTGACACACATTATAAGACATTTCAAAGTTCAAACAGTTATTTACGTATTACGGTAATGTTGTTTATAATAAGTGGCATCTGGCTGGTCTGGAAATCCTAAAAACACACGAGAAAAGTTTCGATATCGCCGATATCGATACGTTTCTTGATAAGTTCGATATCGCGACACGATATCGATAATTCTGCCCGCGATATCGATATGATCTTTTTTATCGCTGGGCAGCCCTACTAATTAGTTTGTTGCTGTAGGCTACGTCAATTCGAATCCAAACATCCTGACAAATCATCTTGGATATACATAATTACTAAGTATATTAATAGAAACATTATAATCCCCATCATATGCGAGTCTGTTTTCTTGATTACGAAACAAGTTCAGGGTTAAGGTCAAGTCTAGGTCAAAGCTCGAGTGTTGTTATTCAAAGGCAATATAACAAACAATATGTGATCTTGCTTGTCACTTTGCACCGAGTGAAGCTTCACTGCACATCGTCTCTTGCAGTCATTCTGTCATCTCTACCCAGAAAACGTACACGTAAGACATCTATATCTATAATCTATATCATACAATACCAATACAATACAATATAATCAGGGCTTAATTTGTGTAATTAAAAATGAACCGGAACGCATATTTTGTTTGTCAAATATAATTTGGCACCAACCCCGCCCAGATTTATACATTGTGAACATAGATAATATAGCTCGTTGGTCCAGTGGTTAGCATCCCTGCTTCCAATGCAGAAGGTCCCGGATTCAAATCCCGCTTCAGGCAGAAGTTTTTTAACTTCTAATGTGGATTCAATTCCATTACTTCATGTCTTAGGAATAAGTAAACGGTGACTTTGGAGCCGTCCTAGCAACGAAGCACTCATTAAATTCAAAGTTGTTCTGAATCGGCCTTGTCGACTCAGGCATTTTTCCGCAGCTGGTGTTCGCACTGTCCAATCACTGATTCATATGTTTCGAATTTGAAATATCGATCTTTGATTGTTTATCGCTCACTCGTCGATGGTGTTCGAAGCCTACAGGGTTGGTTTAGTCACTTTAAATTAAAGTCCCCAACTGCAAATCAGTTTATTTACTGAGTGGGTAGAATCTAAATGTGAATTTATTTTATTTATTTAATTATTAATTAGTTATCTATTTAGTGTCAGTGGCCAGTCAGAAGGTTATTGCCTATGTATTTTGGGTCTGGCTACCTAGGGGTAATCCATAAACTTGAATAACTTGCATTCATACCAACAAATAAAAAAATATATTTGTGAAATTTTCAGAGGTAGGCTACGAATTAATTCACGAGTTTTTAAGGAGTAACCTACGTTACGAAATAATACCGGAACGCGCGTTCTGGTTTCGGAAAAGGAATCGGAACTGCGTTCCGGCTCAAATTAACCCATGAATATGATACAATAATAAACAAATCGTAGGAATATCTGATATAGGGTGCATCCCAGCTTTACCTGATGTGCCCCTCTTCAGGTGACTATAGGTTGTTAGGGTGTTTGGATAGCTGGGAAGGAATGTCCGAGGACTGTTAGTAGGACCATTGGGTTTGCCAGCATTCGCATTTACGACTGAGGAAAAGCTTGCCACAAAGAAAACTAAAGAAAATACCAACAGAAATGAAGATCAAGAGTTCGTGAAAATGTAATCCTTTAGAATAGGGTGTTGCTAGAAATGCAGTGGCTAAGATTGATATTTGGGCTTAACGTCTCATATTTTTGCAACGAGGCTAATCGAGACAATGAGTGGGTGATATATGAAGATGAAATAGGGGGCTGTTTGGAGGAAAGGGGCAAGTAGAAGGACGGGGTGGAAAGGGAAAAGGGGAGGAAAAGAGAGGGGGGAGGTTGTAGACTGCATTTCGTCTGACTTTTCCTTCTCGACCTGTCCGGCTAGAGTGGCCCTACCAGAAGCATAAGCTTCCACCGGCATAGCTCCAGGAATCATCAAAGCGCACAAACCTGCCCACCACGAAAAGGTAGCAGTCCCTGGGCAGGAGTGGCTATATAAAGCAAGGACAGAAAAACGAGTGAAACCCCAAAGACTAAACGTGTTATGTAACTAGCAGAAGACTTCTAAACCAAAGAACCAAACCAAACAGAAAAAACCTTAAGTAAGGGACTGCCGGTGGCCGGAATTGAACCGGCGACCTCCCGAATTAGAGTCTCGCGTCTTACCGCTACCTCTATCGGTACACAATACAATACAATACAATGGAATACAATAGAGGTGGCTCAGTGGTATAAAGGTGCGCGCACAAAGAAATGTGGTAACCGGCGCTGGAAAGCAGGTTTATTTCATTGTGGAAAACGGAACGCTGGTTATTGCTGGAATCAGTGGCGTATCCAAGGGGGGAGAGGGGGGAGGGGGGGCAACCACCCCCCCCTTTCGTCAAAGGAAAAGTGAAAATTGCATTGGATTGAAACAAAATGGAAATATAAATATACAGTATTTTTGTATTAAATACCAAATAAAGACATTAGTTTTTGTTAAAAATACACACATCGCTATATAATTCTATTTCTGTGTATTAACACTTAAGTTCAAATTGTTGTTCTTTGAAGCTTTTTTCGATTCTTAAGGAGAAAATCGTTGCGAAAAATTTAGTAATTTTAGTTCAGTTGGCCGCTGTAAAACGCACAGATTTGCACCAAAATGACCTTGACGAGAAAATTTTCCCGGGGGGAAACCCCCCCGGACCCCCCGTTTATTTTTGGTTCCACTCTCTATAATATGAGTTAAAACCCCCCCTTAACAAAATCCTGGATACGCCACTGGCTGGAATCTGTTTATTATTATGCAGCTATAGTAGCCGCCACTCATGAAGTCAACGTGTATACCTTCAATAAGAAACTTTTTTTATTTACTCAGTTCAGCACCTCATCTTCTTCGTTTTCTTCCATACCGCCGTTTCTAATAAATCTCTCCACTTCTTTCTGTCTTCCCAGAGTCTTTCTTCATTAATCCTATCCCATGATTCGATCCCCTCTTTCTTCGACGCTTTGCTTTATTTGGTCGTTGAGTGAGAAATTTTGGTCCTTCCATCTATCTCTTGGCCGGCCTACTCTTCGTACTCCCCCACATGTACGTTCAAATTCTCTTCTTGGGATTCTGTCTTCCTTCATTCTTTTCATATGTCCGTACCACCTAAGTCTTTCTCTTCCTATTGTCTCGTAGACTTTCCACTCCTAATTTGTGTCTTAATTGTTTTGCTTCGTACCTTGTCCAGTTTTGACTAGCAAGCACTAGAAGATAGCCCGAGAAGCTGGTGACTTGTCACCCCCGATCCGACGAATGTTGGATAAGGGTGTTTGATATACATATATATTTACTCAGAAAATTTATTTATGGACTTACTGGTTACTGATTTCAGGTCTATCATTCTTCTTATTATTTTCCTCAAAAACAAACTGTATAAGTGACATATATGTACCATATGTATGTATGTATGTCCATCCATCCTAGCAATTAATAATAGTGTCCAAATAAAATAAATACACTTTGTTTTTATTAGCTATACATGTATATTATTGTTTAGGGACTGCAACCTTATCGTGGTGGGCAGGTTTGTGTGTTTCGCTGATCTGATCCCTAAGAGCTATGTTGACGGAAGCGTATGCTTCTGGTAGGGCCACCCTAGCTGGGCAGGTCAAGTGGAAGAAGCCAGACGAAATACAGTCCACGTCCTCCCTTTCCCTTTTCATCACCTTTACGTCCCACTTGTCCCATTCCTCCAACCAAATACTCCTAAATGTCATGATCATAGTGTGTCATGATCATAGTGTGTCATGATCATAGTGTGTCATGATCATAGTGTGTCATGATCATAGTGTGTCATGATCATAGTGTGTCATGATCATAGTGTGTCATGATCATAGTGTGTCATGATCATAGTGTGTCATGATCATAGTGTGTCATGATCATAGTGTGTCATGATCATAGTGTGTCATGATCATAGTGTGTCATGATCATAGTGTGTCATGATCATAGTGTGTCATGACCATAGTGTGTCATGATCATAGTGTGTCATGATCATAGTGTGTCATGATCATAGTGTGTCATGATCATAGTGTGTCATGATCATAGTGTGTCATGATCATAGTGTGTCATGATCATAGTGTGTCACGATCATAGTGTGTCATGATCATAGTGTGTCATGATCATAGTGTGTCATGATCATATAGTGTGTCATGATCATAGTGGCTCATGATCATAGTGTGTCATGATCATAGTGTTGTCAAGTACGTCAAATAATCAATTGAAGCCAGCGCAGTTGGCCGCGGTCGATTAGGCGTTGGTCTACATAGTAAACCGCGGTCTCTGCGTTCCAGGTTCGAATCCTGGCTTGGGCATCAACGATGTCATGTGGCGTTTTTATACCCTCATAATCAGCCACTCATTGTCTCGATTAGCCTCGTTGCAAAAATAAAGGGACGTAAAATCCCAAATATCATCATCATCCTCATCATCATCATCACCGCCATTGTCTTCATCATCGTCATCGCCATTGTCTTCGTCATCATCATCATCACCGCCATTGTCTTCGTCATCATCATCATCACCGCCATTGTCTTCGTCATCATCATCATCACCGCCATTGTCTTCGTCATCATCATCGTCACCGCCATTGTCTTCGTCGTCATCGCCATTGTCTTCGTCATCATCATCATCACCGCCATTGTCTTCGTCGTCATCGCCATTGTCTTCGTCATCATCATCATCACCGCCATTGTCTTCGTCGTCATCGCCATTGTCTTCGTCATCATCATCGTCATCGCCATTGTCTTCGTCGTCATCATCGTCATCGCCATTGTCTTCGACGTCATCACCATTGTCTTCGTCATCATCATAGTCATCGCCATTGTCTTCGTCATCACTATTGTCTTCTTCGTCATCATCGTCATCGCCATTGTCTTCGTCATCATCATCGTCATCGCCATTGTCTTCGTCGTCATCACCATTACCTCGTCGTCATCACCATTGTCTTCGTCGTCATCGCCATTGTCTTTGTCATCATCATCGTCATCGCCATTGTCTTCGTCATCATCATCGTCATTACTATTGTCTTCGTCGTCATCACCATTGTCTTCGTCATCATCGCCATTGTCTTCGTCGTCATCATCGTCATCGCCATTGTCTTCGTCGTCATCATCGTCATCATCATCGTCATCACTATTGTCTTCGTAGTCATCATCGTCATTGTCTTCGTCGTCATCGCCATTGTCCATCATCATCGCCATTGTCTTCGTCATCATCATCGTCATCATCATCATCATTATCATCATCATCATCGTCATCATCATCATCATCGTCAACATCATTGTCATCATCATCATCATCGTCATCATCATCATCGTCATCGTCATCGTCATCATCAATCAATTGTACAATTATGGACGTGTGTTCCAGGCTTGCTAACCAGTCAAAATGTCAAAGAAAATGGACGCTATCCAGTTCGACCCCAAGAAACTGAAGTTGTCCCTTGTCAAGGCCGACATCCCCTCTAAGGTTGGGCCTTGTGACGTGTTGGTGGAAGTGGCGTACGCTGGAGTCTGCGGCACAGACCTACACATCATAGAGGTAAGCTGGGGGTAGAGTGAAGTGCGTGGGCGTGGAGCGGGTGTTACACGGAGAAGTTAGAAAAGTTAAAACAGGCTAGTTATTAAGCGAGCGAAGCGAGCGTCTCCACTTGACTCTTATGGCACTTCGTTCTGTTTTTTTTTTTTTTTTTTTTTCGTACCAGACTCTTATGGCACTTCATTATGTTTGTTTTTTGTTTTGTTTTTATGTCTGTCGATAGCGGTCGAACGGAAAGTCCGATCAACTTGAAATTTGGACCATCCACAAGCCTCGATGTGGATTGAAGGTGTATAGTTTTGAGGCAAAATCGTTCGAAAAGTTACAAAGTTACACTCAATAACTGTTAGTTACGGTGGCGGACCGCCGCGAAAACACTTGACAGAATGACAACGAAAATTCTTAGCAACGCAAATTGCACTGCATTCGACAATATCGGGAAGTATAATAGCTATGGGAATTAGAAAAAATTTTGAAATGCACATTCTTGAATTGTTGTTTATTGTTGTTTTTATTAGCTTTGAGATCTTTTCGCCAGAACGTTCGTAGATATGGACGCGCTCGCTTATCAACGCGTCAAACAGAGCGTTTTCCTAGTTAATATATCATTATTATTTATTGTTGTTGTACTAAATATTAATTGCCCCCCAACCCCCTCCCCTCCAGGGCACCTTCCCCTGCGTCCCCACACCCGTCATCCTGGGTCACGAGTTCTGCGGCCTGGTCACAGAGGTCGGCCCAGAGGTCACACACATCAAGAAGGGGGACAGAGTCGCGGTGGACCCCAACAGGTGAGCACACATGACATCTTTATATCAAAATCAGTGGCGTATACACGGGGGGGGGGGGGGGGAGCGGGGGGGACAACCCCCCCCCCCCTTTTGCAAAGGAAACATGGAAAATGACCGTTTACATTTCAATAGCAGTATCAATAGACAGTATTTCAATAGACAGATGTTTTACTTTATAATTATTGTATATTGTTGTAATTAAAAGCAAAAGCAATACGAAAAATATGCAAATTATTGATTGAGGTTCCTTTTATTAGCGGTGCTAAGGAAAAAATGTGTCCAGAAACTGAGTACCTAATCTTGTTTCAGTTGGACGCTGTAAAACTCACAGATTTGCACTAAAATGACCTTGACGAGAATTTTTTCGGGGGGCAAGCCCCCTGGAACCCCAATTATGTTTCGGCTCCACTCTCTATAATATGGGTTGAAAACCCCCCCTTTCCCAATTCCTGGATACGCCACTGATCAAAATGGGGTTTGTTTGTTGTTTGTTTTTTATTTATTTTTTACAGCCTTTCGTTTTACACTCAAATGCATGTTAAGACATGCGAGTCTTGAAAGAAGTCAAGTTCTCTAAAACTAAATGCTATGTATGGTGCAGTCTGCATCCAACATATTACAACAATGATATGCAAATGATACACTTGAGCCATTATGCATAGTCCAAGGTCTACTGGATTTACTCCTAGCGGAGTAATTGCGAAGCGCAAAGTACTTCGCGCGCGCTACAAGCGATCTAGTGGACCTTGGCATAGTCCAGCGATTCAGATATGGTATAAAAACTATGCTGTAACAAGAATTGTTTTACTTACTTTTAAATATATCTCTTTTACCACTGTTCATTGTTATTTTTATGTCCTCTGGTAATTTATTAAAAAATGTTATACCCATATGTATAGGGTCATTGTCCAACATCTTTAGTCTGTGACGAACCAGGTGTTTTAGCATCTAGTAGACTTTTATGATACAAAAGTATAAGAAATGTCAAGTAGGTCTAAATTATTCAAGTAAAAAATGAACTATGAACTATGTCTAGACTATACAACTTAATTTACACGGTACACATGTAATATGTTAAATATGTATTATCAAGTGACAGTCTTAAAACCGAGAAAAGGGTATATGTAGTAAGAAATAATTATATAATTATGTGGGTATCCTGTAAGAGTTTTATACATATTAACAGCTTTTGTCCTTACTCATAAATTCGTTAATTGCATAGAAAGCACTATTCGGCAAGTATAATTTGATTTCGTGTGGCTGTTTCAATTGTTCTTGGATACCTTTAATTTTATCTGGGAGATTATAATACAGTTTGATACCAGTCAAGTAAGTGCCCTCTGGCATTTATCGGTACGGCTAGTAGGGATATGGATGGGTATTTATAAAGTGTGCCGTTTAGTGATGGGAATTTTCATTAAAATTTTTTTGGTTGAAAATTTAAAAAGAAAATCTACAATAGGATCTTTAAGGTCCGGTTTTTTTTTCAATCGGTCATTAATGGGGCCGTTAGTCCGTTATCTGCATAGGGTTTGTTTGGTTACAGATTACGGACCGTCAGCTAACGGCCCCGTTAACGACCCGTTAACCGGGCCTAAAATATATAAGTTGCTTCTTTATCAAAAAAATTAAATGTTTACATAAGTAACAATTAAAACTATAAATTGTTTCTTTCATGTATGTTTTAGGCCTAAGGTAGTTTGTTTCTTACTTTCCTACATCTACTATAACCTGATAGGGCAAGGAATAAAACAAACGACTGTAGGTAAGATTTATATTTATTTTTTAGAAACGGTAGGCCTACAGCTATACATAACATGATATCGAGCTGAAGTTATTATGAGAACTAGCAAGTGGGAGCACAAGAATTAATAAAATTAAATTAAAAAATACAAAAAAAAAAAAACTGAACATTTTAAGCCTTGAAAAATTTCAACGTTCCGTCACTACAGCGTTGCCTTATCTCCCCCTAGTGGCTGCAATACCTGTACCGACTGCTCCGGTGGATGTTACCACTACTGCAAGGCTGGCGGTATTAACAAGACTGTCGGTATCTGGCGAGACGGAGGCTGGTCCCAGTTCTGTAACGTCCCGGCTACCCAGGTCTACAAACTGCCCGATGACATAACCATGGAACAGGGTGAGATATCAGAATCTTTTTTTTATTAAGCGAGCGTCTCCACGAGACTCTAATGGCACTTCGTTCTGTTTTTTTTTTGTACTAGACTCTTATGGCACTTCATTCTGTTTTCGTTTTGTTTTTATGTCTGTCGATAGCGGTCAAACGGAAAGTCCGATCAACTTGAAATTTGGACCATCCACAAGCCTCGATGTGGATTGAAGGTGTATAGTTTTGAGGCAAAATCGTTCGAAAAGTTACAAAGTTACACTCAATAACTGTTAGTAACGGTGGCGGACCGCCGCGAAAACACTAGACAGAATGACAACGAAAATTCTTAGCAACGCAAATTGCACTGCATTCAACAATATCGGGAAGTATAATAGCTATGGAAATTAGAAGCTTTGAAATCTTTTCACCAGAACGTTCGTAGATATGGACGCGCTCGCTTATCAACGCGTCAATGAGAGCGTTTTCCTAGTATTTATTTAATGTCTATCCTATTCAGATATGAAACTGATTTAGGAAGCGGGACAATATATATATATGCAGTGAAACTTCTTTACAACAAACTCTTGGGGACCCAATTATTATTTTGTTATAAAGAACATTTCTTTATAAAGAGGGTACCTTTACGTGCATAAGAACTTTTTGGGACCTCAAAAACAGTTTGTTATATAGATCATTTTGTTATAAAGACGTTTGTTATAGGCCTAAAGAAGTTTCACTGTATATGATAGTTGTGATTTTTCTGGTTGACTGCAGCGCTCTTCTTTGACATAACGGTCCAAACAATAACCGAAATTGTCTCAAGAAAGAGCGCGGCAGTCAACCCGAAAAATCGCAACTATCACCTCCATCGGTACGCGAAAACCTACGAGTTAACATATATATGTATAGGTATATAATAATATAGTGTGTACTTGGAGAGGCCAAAATGGCTGAGTTCATTGGAGCTCAGAACAAGATAAACATGTTCTTGTGAAGAAAAAGGTACCGGTACAGAACTTTTTCTACTCACGCTGAGTGATCAAGACCACGAGTTGGCCGAAACGTCTCTATATTTAGTATTTATTTGTCTTCTCATCCATCATATGTTTCTCAAAGCAACCAATCTACTTTCTCAGGTAAGCTGTCGTCCTTCTGTATTTTTCCCCTCACTAGAACATGTTTATCTTGTTCTAAGTTCCAAGTATATATATAATATGTAGGTATAAACCAGAAAACGTTCTTCTCACTGCAAGGAACGCTATAGCTGTGCACGCACGAACTTCGTTACCCCCTGGCGGGATCTATTTGAAGTACAACTCCTTTTTTCGGTTTCTCCCGGGTTTCAGAGTTTGGGGAGAGAGCCCACTTGAGGTAAGACTGCACTTCAGGTAGGACTTAGAAAAATTTAGTCGGACACGTGCACACGATTTCCCATTTGAATTAAATATCTTCCCCACATGGCCTTGTAATCTATGGTTGCTAAAAAATCATATTCAATACTCTGCATAAATGTAATGTATAGATTTGTTTTTAAATTTTGTTCATGTTTTTGTGCTTGTTAGTTTTGAGTCTATTCACTTTCTGTCTCTCTCTCAAGAGGAATACACCATTGCCATGTAACAGTCTGGGAATAAGTAAATTAATAAATAAATAAATAAATAAATAAATAAATAAATAAATAAATAAATAAATAAATAAATAAATAATAAATAAATAAATAAATAAATAAATAAATAAATAAATAAATAAATAAATAAATAAATAAATAAATAAATAAATAAATACATACATACATACATATACATACATACAATACATACATACATACATACATACATACATACATACATAAATAAATATATAAATAAATAAATAAATACATTAATAAATCAATAAATAAATAAATAAATAAATAAATAAATAAATAAATAAATAAATAAATAAATAAATAAATAAATAAATAAATAAATAAATAAATAAATAAATAAATAAATAAATAAATAAATAAATAAATAAATAAATAAATAAATACATAAATATTTTTTTTTTTTTTATATATCTGCTCCCTGTGTCCAACAATGAAGTCGGGTAGGGGATAGGAAATGAATCCCATCATATTCTGGCCCCTAGGTACATCGAAGCCGGCTGGCTGTGCCTGACGCTTCCCTCATGTTAACTTCCTCCGGCTCCTCCTCTTCACTTTCTTCTTCCTCTGCTCTTTCTACAAATTCTGTCCATACTTTTCTATCTTCCCACCATCGTTCCTGATTGACCTAAATTAATACATAAATAAATACATACATACATAAATAATAAATAAATAAATAAATAAATAAATAAATAAATAAATAAATAAATAAATAAATAAATAAATAAATAAATAAATAAATAAATAAATAAATAAATAAATAAATAAATAAATAAATAAATAAATAAATAAATAAATAAATAAATAAATAAATAAATAAATAAATAAATAAATAAATAAATAAATAAATAAAAAACATTAGAAATGGTGACTTCAAACAGAATGTGGATTCTGAAACGATAAAAACAAAGTGTGTATGTTTGGTTCCAGCCGCCCTGACGGAACCGCTGTCCTGCATCTCTCACGGTTGGGACCGCATAGTCCCGGTCCCGGTCGGGTCCCGTATCCTGGTCCAAGGTGCCGGGATCATTGGCAACCTGTGGGTCTCCATCCTTCACCTTCACGGACACAAGCGCGTGACTGTCAGCGAGCCACAGCAGGCCAGAAGAGACGTCATCAAGGAGCTGGGTGCGTAGTACACTTACCGAATAGTACAGACCTACTTTAAATTAAAAAAAAAAAAAAATAAAATAAAATTTAAAAAAAATCACATTTAGAGTCTACCCACTCAGTAACAAAACTGATTTCCAGTGGGGGACTTTAATTTAAAGCGCCCAAACCAACCCTGTAGGCTCCGAACACCATCGACGAGTGAGCGATAACCAATCAATGATCTATATGCCAAATACGAAACATGAATCAGTGATTGGACAGTGCAAACACCTGCGGACAAATGTCAGAATCAACAAGGCCGATTCAGAACTTTGAATTTATTGAGTACTTCGTTGGTAGGACGGCTCTAAAGTCACCGTTTTCTTATTCCTAAGCCAATGATATATACACATAATCTGTAGACCTTAAAGTGAATGTAACTATAAGCAAACTGCTAATAAAGTAAACTAATAATAATAATAATAATAAAAAGTGATGGAAATGAATCTATATTAGAAGTTAAAAAACTTTAGCCTGAAGCGGGATTTGAACCCGGGACCTTCTGCATTGGAAGCAGGGATGCTAACGTTGCTAACGATGCGTCGTTACTTTTACACACCGGTTAAGGTTTATAAGAAACCGGTTTTGTAATTATGAAGTGTACTGTTACATTTTGAACTTTACATTTGAAGGTGTCATTCATTTTTGTGTTGTATGATTACACATAAAACTAGAAACGAATTAGGCCTATACCTTCTTCAAATTATATCAATATAATATTAATCAGATCCGTTATTCCACACTTACCCTCATTTGAAGTTGGCAACACGTTCGTTTGCAAAGAATTCCAGTCCAGAAGATGCCACCGGCGGGTAACCAATTGTATAGAGATACGTCTTTTTAGCAAAAATGTTCTCTAAATTTAGCATGAATTATTTTAAATTTAGCATTTTGAAGCATTTATATTTTTCTTTCTGTCAAAACCTTGTATATCAGGGGGTTTCTTGCACTTCTAAGGAAAAATTATGTGCAGGTACTATAGTTAAAATCAATTCAGTTGTAACTTTTAACTTCTTAAGAGGGTTAAAATGCAGTTCTTTACTAAATCTCAATAGGAATGGGAACACATTTTTTGTAAAATTAGCGTTTTCCAAAAAGAAAAAACAATAAATAAATGTCCAATTTAGCATCTAAAACCTAAAACGCTAAAATAACGTATCTTAACCAGTTCAGTGGCGACTTTCCCTCGCGCTTGCCGTGCGCGTAGTGGGGAGTGAGTTATTTCCCCACGCTACTTGCGCGCGGTCGGTTGTAAGACCTCCTTCTTTACAAACACGTGTTGCTGACAGCATTTCAATACATGTAGTTCTGTCTAGCAGAAAAAGATTGAACTAACTTCTTTGCAGAGAGTGCGGGAAAATTTTAAAGCGAGACTCATCACGGCCACTGTGGGAGCGATTTCAAAATACTTATGACGAGATATTACGTCCAAGGCGCTACTGGGATATAACCGGCGTGACGGAATATCTCGTCATGACCACAGAACTGGTTAACCGATTAGTTATCCCGTACCTCTAAGTAGGTAGGCTGTAAAAAAGGTCATCATTGTTGTCTGTTTGCAGATACGGGCTACGCCTGCGTCGCCCCTGAGCAGCTGAAAGTCTGGCACGAGGCCGATCCCGACTGGGGCTTCGATCTCGTCATCGACTGTAGCGGGTTCGCTCCGGCCATAGAACGATCCCTTGATTACATCCGGCCCGGGGGGCGACTGTGCATCTTCGGTATCGCTCCCACAGACGCAAGGATTAGGTGGGTATTGATCGGGGGCAGTGCCGGGCTAGAACTCTTTAACGAGATATTCAGGCAAGAAACTAAAAAAATCATATGGGATGGGAGGTACGAAGGTAAATCATGAGGAAGGTACGTGAATCACTCAACGGTAAAAGAACACGAAGATAATGAGATGTTTGTTGCAGCGTATCTCCGTTTCTCCTGTACAAGAACGAGCTGTCAATCATCGGCGTTCTCATCAACCCGTTTAGCTTCCCGAAAGCTCTCGGCCTGATTGACGCAATGGGAGGAAGGTACGTGATGTTACTTAGTAAATAAATACTTAAATAAATAAATAAATAAATAAATAAATAAATAAATAAATAAGTAAATAAATAAATAAATAAATAAATAAGTAAATAAATAAATAAATAAATAAATAAATAAATAAATAAATAAGTAAATAAATACTTAAATAAATAAATAAGTAAATAAATACTTAAATAAATAAATAAATAAATAAATAAATAAATAAATAAATAAATAAATAAGTAAATAAATAAATAAATAAATAAATAAATAAATAAATAAATAAATAAATAAGTAAATAAATACTTAAATAAATAAATAAATAAATAAATAAATAAATAAATAAATAAATAAATATATATATCGCTACTGTTTATTCCAACATCATTTAGGGCCGGTATTTCAATGTCCAGTTAAAATTTACTTTTCAGTTAAATTGTTTTCACCATGACAACGGCCAATAAAAATACACCAAACTTGGCTTACCTGACAGTTAAATTTACTTGGCACTTTAACTGGACATTGAAATACCGGCCCTTAGTTGGGTAAAGGAGTGTTTTCACCATTGATCTTGGGCATCCCAGGAATCAGTATCGGCATGCCAAGCTCGACAAATCATTTTCTTCCACTTCATTCTCTCCGTGAATGAATTCCTCGAGCCGTTCTACCAACTCTCTCCACCTCCGCCTGTCCTCCTACCCAGTGGCGTAGCTAGAAATCCACGGGCCCCCGGGCTACACCGAGCTGGCGGGCCCCTGTCATTGACGCCTACAATCTGCATGTTATTTACTATTAGGCAATTATTATAAAATTTAAGTATTATTGACACCGAGTCTTGGTACTCACCATTCGCCATTGGATTCGACAACATTGTCAATAGCATTCACACGACACGACGCAGTGTTACTATTGAGTAAAAAGAAAAGCTAGTTATTTTAGGAATTTTTCGTTGTTTTTCTAGTTCCTCGGTTTTCTTCTTACGCTTTTTAATCCCTCTTAAATGTTTATATGAGGACATTATTAAAATAGAAAATCAGAGCTTTTGCGACGACCGTGACTATTGGCAAAAGATAATCACAAACTGACTAAAAGTGTGGACATGTCGTATTCTAAAGGGGTTGGAGGGTGGTGACTGCAGACTGTGCAGAGTTGTGAATAAAAGGATTTCTGAGAAATGAGGCACATTCTATCAACAGCGGATTATTGACATGATGTAGCCATCAATGAATGACTGTTGGCCGCCAGGGCGACGGCTAGGGCCCCGTGGGGTAGGGGCAAGGTAAAGATAACTCGCATACAGATTTTCATGATTGTTATGCAACTTATACTTCAACAATTGTTTTAAACAATTACTTGTTTTGTATTTTTTTACTCAGTATCCAGGGCCCGGTTCCGGACCATCCTGATATTCAGGTCTTTTGAAATCAAGCTTGTCTCAAAACCGGGCCCCTCTAGACCCCGGGCCCCCGGGCTTCGCCCGGGCTGCCCCCCCTATTCCTACGCCACTGCTCCTACCATCTTTCTCTATCCTCTAGCACTGGCCACTCCTCTCCTCTCTCTTCCACATCTACTTGTCCTGGCATCTATCTCTAGGTCTTCCCACTCTGCTTTGCTTATTCACTAACTCAAAGGCTTGTAAATAAATAAATAAATAAATAAATAGGTTATGAAAGTAGGTGCCAATCGGCTGGAATGGTATATTAAGTGAGGAAAGGATCCAACAGCTTACCTTCGAGTAGTAAGATGACGGATTTGCGAGTTTGAAGTACACATAAAAGACATAATACAAAATATAACGAGACGTTTCGACCGAGGTCTTGCTCACTCGAGAGAAGAATGGCTACTAAATAAATAAATAAAACATAAATAAATAACAACTAAATAAATAAATAAATGAATAAATAAATAAATAAATACATAAATAAATAAATAAATAACAAATAAATAAATGCATAAATAAATAAATAAATAAATAATACATAAATAAATAAATAAATAAATACATAAATAAATAAATAAATGAATAAATAAATAAATAAATAAATAAATAAATAAATAAATAAATAAATAAATAAATAAATAAATAAATAAATAAATAAATAAATAAATAAATACATAAATAAATAAATCCATCAATAAAGCTCTGTGTTCTCCGCAGGTACCTGGCCTACGAGAAGCTCGGCATCAAAGTCTTCTCTCTCTCACAACACGCCGACGCGATGAAGGCGCTTAAGAACGGAGCCATCGCCAAGGCCGTGTTCAAGGTCAAATAACAGACTAGATGTTTCGGTGGAGACAAGAGTTCGCTACCTTATATGATGGAAAAGGAATTTTTAAAAATCATTTTCTCACTTCTATTCTGTATTTTTGTGATTTCCTTTCATATTGTATAAGTTTCTTTTTTCATTTTTTTCCCCCCATACTTATGTAATTGAAACCAACTTTTCATGTGGTATAATATGAGAATAAAAATTTAACAATCAGCAAGTTGTTGGTTGTTCTGTTTATGTTTATTTCTGTGTCCTTACTCCTTATATGGGGAGGCGTAACAAGTGCACAAAACATTTAACAATCAGCAAGTTGATGTTTATTTCTGTGTGTCCTTACTCCTTATATGGGGAGGCGTAACAAGTGCACAAAGAGCATTGCAAGCGATCCGGCTAACGGTTACTGAATATTGGATACACACAGCTTTCAACGTTGACAATTTCTAAGTCGTTGCAAAACTATTTGACTTCTTTGGAATCTATGGACATTTTTCCAATAATTATTAGTGCACTGCCTTTTAGAAGGGTTTTCGGTTAATTCTAGCAGGCAGTGCTCAGTGGCCGGAACGCTCCCAGCGCTGCAGTGTAGTCGTTTGTTGTACGCCACCCAATATATATATATACTTAGAGGAAAGATTTTCAGCCAATATTAAAACTGCACGAAATTACCACTTTTTAACCAACCACATGAAAACACATTTGAAATCAATCCCAAATATAAAAATGTTATATTAATTTTTAAATTCAATCTTAAAAGAATATTTTTATCTCAACTTTTTATAATCTATTTTCCATATTATATACATTGGTGACCATTAATTTATTCTGGGCGATCAAGTTTTTGTTTTTGAAAAATAAAAAAAATCATTCATTTTTTATTTTTCACCTTCAAAATTCTACGAGTAAATATTTCATGCGCTCAATATAGAAACACTCGGCTTGCTCAGCAGACTTGGCTGCCGACTTCTGCTGGCACGATACTATACTTGTACAGGTTTAACCCTTTTACGTCTCATTCTTTTCATTACTATTTCGATAAGTGGAAACCGTAGCTCGAAGAAGTCCATTTTGGACTAAATTAGGTGGCTGCCACAAGGTGGAAATTAAAAAAAAAGTATAATAAATATATATATATATATAGACACCGTTTCAAACATTAATTGTCAAATTGAGTAGGGGGGAGTAGCGAAGTACTCCAAGTCTTGGGCTAATGTCTTCGTTGCCGGCTAGCCAGGCCTGACACAAACCACCTCCTCAACCTCTTCCTCGATCACTTCTTCCGTTACCAGAGGGCTGTTTAGTAGTTCCCTCCATCTCTCACGGTTTTCCCATAGCCTTTCTGCTTCAACTTCGTTCCATGATCTTCCTATATTCTCCACGCAGTCTTTGATCTGATTCATCCACTTGTCTCTCGGTCTGCCCACTTTCTTCTTATGCCCTTCTTCTTGTTGTTGTTCAAACTCTCTTCTTGGTATCCTAGTCAGGTCCATCCTTTTCATATGTCCAAACCAAGGAAGAATAAAATAAATAAATAAGAAGTATTTTTTATTTTCCAAAAATTAATTTTACAACTCACTGCAGGATTGTCGATGTCAGCTAACGGCCGACTGGAAAGGTTCAATAACGACACCACCGTTTGACTCGACAAGCAATCGTGTTTATTATGTAGGTATACATTGCCTTGTTCAATAACAACGAGATTCAATGTAAAATTGTACTAAAACATGTGTGAAACTGAAAAGTGACATGATTGAATTGAATAGGTACCTAATTACATTACAAGCAAACAGACATCCAACGGATCTGTATCGTGACTTTCTTAAATGCAAACGTACGGGCATTATTTCCCGCCAGAAATGCTCGGCGTGTTTCGTTAAAAAATAGGCACTTCTTAAAATATGTGCCGACGCGCCAATTAGTAAAGACATTACCTATATTATATTATATTATACAGCCTACAAGACAACATACAACCCTATATCATATTAGCTACAATTAAGAACAGACTCGTACAAAATACCAAAACGTACCACTAAAAAAGACAATGTATTTTACATTTTCCGAGATTTGTATCATATCTGAGAACTACAGTAGTTCCTTGTGAATTATTGTGCCATTTTATTATTACATAACTTGTAATACTACCTGATTTAAGTTTACAGAAAACAAAGTATTTAACATTTTCTGAGATTTGTATCATATTTTTTGGTTCCTTGAAAATTATTGTGCCTTTATATTGCAAAAGTTACAAACTACCTGATTGTTGCTTGTTTACATATAATAATATTGCAAATACATACGGTATTTAATCTATATTGCATTCATTGGTACATATAATAATTGATACAAAAATATAGAAATTGGCATGGGATTGGTGGTGCATGATTTCGTAGAGTTGTCTCGAATGCTTTGGCTCATCGTAGAAAACGATGCCCAAGGTCCGTCGATCCCCTGGCGGAGGTTCGGTAAACCTCAAAGTAAGGTCTTCTCATGGGCACCAAATCGCCATTCTCGTGCCCACTACAAAAACTGGTTTATTACCTTAATCTACTAATCTATTGTGTAAAATTTGATTTCAGAATACTTAACTTAAAAATATAGATGGACTACAAGTATAATTAAATTATTATTTTAATTAGATGTAATGCGGTTTTGAACCAGAATCGGTTTTGACAGATCAATTTATTTGTTTTTCTGAATGATTCTCCCATTTGAATACCACAAGATTTTTAACATTGTGGAAATGGATGGGACCACCTGACTTGGGAGTTCGACGAGCCCCCGCACGGGGATTTACGGACCTTGATCTAAACCGTTCAAGACCCTTGAGAGACTCGGCTATGAAGCAAACACCGGAACAAATCGTACGCTAAACCGGTTTACTACATTTCCAGTTAGTTACGATTGATGGTGCTGTGACATCGCATCACAGACATTTTTACAGACAATCTGTTGCTGGGCAACTCCATTGTTATATCTTCCTTTGATTGGAGTACATTATTCAATGTGTGTCTGAAACAAAACACCCTAGGGTCAATGTGTAGATTACCGCCCGCTTAGGGCAAATCAATGTTTTTTCTTCCTTGCAAACTGCCTAGCTCGCGTTCTATTGCAGCTACACGTATGTATGGGCAGTGATTTTAAAGCTTGAAGCATCGGCTGTCCATTGCATCAATAACACGCACTGAAATCTCGAAGGTTCTGGAGATATTTGGGATAATTTGCGTGAAAACGTAGAATGGTGGTCTTACCGTCCACCTAGAATCGAATGTTGCATAATCGAAAATTGAATGCCAAAGCACTCCAGAAAGTAAAATATCTAGCCAATGAAATACAAGAGTTGAAATACATGAGTAGTATCTTTATAAAGCTCTTTGGAATGAACACGGGAATAGGCGGACGGTAATCCATACAGTGACCCTATACCGGACAAGAAACAGTCGAGTCTGCTGTCCACACACGATTCACGATGCGTAAGCTCACTTTAAGCAGCGTTCACGACGATTCACTAAGACTCTTGTCCGCTAAGACCAACAATTAGTGTTTAAGTTTTTTTAATGTTTATTGACAGTTTGTGATGTATCAAGCAGTGATTGGTTGTTACTAAGAAAGTTGGATTCTTGTCACCTAACCTAATCACTAATCTTAATTCTTAGGCATTGTGAACAGCAACATGTAAAATCCTATACTTCAACTCTGTTGAACTGTAATCGTTAGTTTAAGACCGTATGCACAGTCAAGTGTCAAGTTAAGTACAGGATTTGTAGCTATGGAATTGTTTTATGACATGCTACCTTCCATAAGAAGAACAAACTCCATTGCAACCATAAGCAAATCACACACTTACTCGAGTATGCATTCCGCCCTGCCAAGCATTAGACAACGATCGAAAACACGCAACCACCTCAACTTGCCACATTATGACCAACTTAACCGTAACGAAAGCTCCGGCTAATTACGACGAGCGACGTCCATCTACCAACCACACAACACTGGCTCACATCCAAGTACGGTAGCCGAGCGCAGGTAGCGGAAATGAAACGGAAAGTGCGAACGGGATTTGATTTGAACTCGCTCGTTTGTACTTCAACAGTGCTACAAGAGTTCGATATGTATAAGAAACTGGATTAATTTAAGTTTTTATTGCTTTGTAAATCGATCGAACATATTTGATCAGTTGTGCAAGCGTCAAGTCACTACAAACTCGAGTCTCGAGAAATCGTTGCAACTGTTGATATGTGTCGAGTGAAAATCTACGTATATGGAGCTCGTTGACTGCATGCGTTCGGCTTCTGCGTTAAAAATCGACAATTTATCAAATCATTAAGTTTGGTACGGTAGTCGCTTCGTCGTAACTTGCCCGTTGTACATTGTTAGTTAGCGTGTGCATGACGATGATGATGATAATAACATGACTAAAAAACAATACTTGAAAAATGATAGTAACGCTTCCGAGACGACACATCGAGAAATGAGGTACGAAATACCATTTCACAAAGTAGGTTGGCCAAACGAGTTTTTCGATATAAAAAAAAAAAACGTTTAATTCAAGACAATGATGGTATGAGATTTTTATTATTGAACCTTCGTGGAGAGTGATGCTAACAGAATAACACCCGCTATTCGGTATGTTATTATGTTCGATTTATTTACTTATTCAATATTTCACATACAGCGTATTCAATATGTATTGATATGTTATTCCGTAGCATCACTGTCCAGAGTTCCCCCTCGCGACAGTTGTCGGTATCAGTATCAACACTACACGAAGGTCCCCGAAGAAGCCCATTGCAATATGGGCGAAACGTTGGATTGGTTCCACCTTTTGACACGGTTGTACCTGGAACACCACGATAGTATAGGCTATTATTTGACTTTAAATGTTGGGTTTCCAAGAAATGTGCACATGCATGGTTGAACTTCTGTTATGGCTTCCGGTAATAAATTCGGGGATTTCGTCTAATGTTTAGTAGTGGGGGTGTACGTCATTTGTGAAATGTCAAAATCGACGAAAGATCCATCGATTTTGTTGTTCTCAACTAAGCCACAGACCCACTCCAGCTCTACCGATCGTTTACTCCGACGTCATGTGAACTAGTTGTCGAGTACGTCGTTAAACACCAAAAATAATATTATTACGGTTTACTACAGGTTGTCGGTAGAACTCATTTCTCAATGCGTCATCTTGTTCAAGCATCACGGTCCCCCCCCCCGAAATAGTTATACCGATACATTAGTCACGGTCTGTACCTCACGTTTCACACCATCTGGTTAAGAATACTCTTTGAACAGCAAGAACCGCTAGATTGTGCAGCGAGTAGTAGGGTTGCCGTCCGATGCCACTTTTTCATAATCGACAATCGAAATTGTCGTTCGATTATTAACCGACGTTCGAATGGACGCGATCGATAATCGATTAAATAATCAAAGTTTGAAAATCGATAGACACACGTATAAAATCGGCAGTCTTTGTTCCGCTCGCTCACACAGATGACAGATCCCGTCCTTGACGCAGATCTGGTAATCGATCGATCGATTATCTAATAATCGATAAGTAATCGATAAGTAATCGATTGATCGACGGCAACCCTAGCGAATAGTACGTCTAAAGGTAGGTAAACAAAGCAATTCGTACAAAGCAGGAGCACGAGCGGAGGCCTCGAAAGAACAACGAATTGTCTGTCAATGGTTTATGCAACGAACTTGAATCCAATAGCCGCGACGGGCGCGATGTCATATGAACTAGCTGTCGAGTAGGCCTACCTACGCCAATAAACACCAAATAATTTCAAATTAAACCGAATAGCTCGTGACAAGGGTTTTACGGGTTGTCTCGATTATCAGCACTGCAAGAACAGTTAGTGAATCATGCCCAGAGACAAGGAAGAAAAAAAAAATTTACAACAAGTTTTTTATCATATTTTTACGTTTTACCAATCGTAAAAAATAAAATCGTAAAATATAAAGAGTGTATAGCATGATTGCAATAATAGAGACGTACACAAACAAGAACAGTCTCGTAAATGTTTTTTTTTTATTATTCTCGCGAAATCTGTGTTTATGCGATTGTTAATCGTTTCTACAATGCGGAACGATTTTTAATACAATACAAAAATATACCTAGTAGGCCTACTACTATAAAAAAGATGTTTGGATATTATTTTATCCTTACCAACAGCTGTCATGACAATAATTTGTTCAGCATTTTGTAACGGCAAAAGTTTTTTTTACAGACACATCCGCATCTTTCAAGACTTCTTTAAGCCCAAATATCAATCAATCCCTTCTCTATCCTTGCATTATCGTATCGGCTACAATAGGTTGTAAAAAGCACACCTAGTAAATAAAAACTTCAAAATAAGCCAACCGCTCTCAAGAATTATAAAAAACACCATTCTTAAGACAATCAACAAAAAAATAGAATCACCATACTCTCAATGTAGCATACATATATAAAAGCTCGCAAGCAACAGCCGAAAAACTGGGATATAAAAACCCATACAAAAGTAATGGACGCAAGAATGAATAGGAAAAAAGGTGCAAGGTTACCTAAAATAAGATAACCCTATGCGTGGAATGCATAAGTCTTGGGTTAGTCGATCAATACTGAGTGGCCTAAACATGGCGGGCGCGTACGCAGCCTTAAAAACATCCGTCACCCATCGACCGTCGTCATTGAGTATTACCGTAATAAAATAGAAGTTTATAGGAGTGTAAAAATAAAAAATTCCCAAAAGTAAATAATACTAAATAGATGATAATGCTACACCTACAATGTGAGAATGTACAGGCGCACGTATTAAAAATAATTACCTACATATACATAAAATCGGGGGTGCAGCACGCGATCGTAAATTTTATCTCGATCATTGTCCATAATTAAGATACAAATTATTTGTAGTTTTTTTTGTTTGTAAGACATCACATTAAAACGTAAATTGTAGTTTTTTTTTAGTAAAACAAAACATCATTAAATGTCAGTTCGTTGGAAACTAGACGTGGAGTTTTGTAGATAATTTGCAGAAAGTCTAAAGTAGGCCTACTGATTTGGACTATATTGCTTAAATTGAACATTACATGTTCGTTTCGATAATTGACAATCGGTGTGCACCCCGCCACAAAACAAACACCCTCGTCTGTACAAATAAAAAGTAAAAACAAAACGCAGTAATATTACTTGTTGCTGCTACTGATAAGACTACTTATGAGTGACATTACGCTAACGTAAGACTAAGGTGAGCACGCGATCGCGTGACTAACGTTTGGCCGTGAGCGTGACTCGAAAGCACGCCGTGTTGTACTTATCATTAGACTCGGACGGCCGACCAGACCCCAATTACAAACTAGGGACCACGTCAAATAGTATCTTCACGGACCGGTTCGTCGCGGTAAAAAATAGGGATGCGAGAAAACGCGTTAATTTTATAGACGTTTATTTTCCCGGATTTTTCGCGTTCAAACGTAGCGACTGACCGACGAGGCCCGTTCACAAAACGATAACTAGAAAAGTGTTGTAACGTTCGCGAAAAAAATGTTCGACGTTATAACACGGGTGATCTATTATTATATTCATTGTTGATTATATTAGCCACCTTTGTGTCCAACTGTCCACAGTCGTTTTGACGCCATACACTAAGCTATGCCTCGTCGGCTCGTCAAAGAGATGTGACATCGGAGAAATCTGCGAGTTTCGGTTTGGGGGGGGGAGGCGAGGGGGATTGGACAGGTGGGGTATAAGACACGGTTAAACGTGTACGAATAATTGAACAAGTCAAACCCGCGGGCGTTAACACGTTAAAATCTAGTATTACAACTTTACATTAATCTTACTAACCTATGTTGTTTGCTATTATTGATATTATTATCAATTATCATTAGGCATAACTCTCCTGTAAAATTAGTTTTAGTATAATTTATGTAACCATCCTGACGAAACCCAAATCATGTATCCACATAGATAATGGTGAATAAACTTACTTTACTTTACTTTACTTTACTTAAACGACTCGGCCCTAGTTAAAAATTGGTTTTTGTTCCGTATCATTTTTGTGTAACTGTGTTTTTCGCCCCAAACAACCGTCGTCACTCTCCACGACAACGGGGATCGCGTTTTAAGGAGTTGAAACGCGAGTGATCTGGGAGGGGGGGGGGGGGGGGGGACTACCGAGTGAAAGCCCCTTGTCTTGGGGCACCTCCGTGGCAGGAAACACACCTCGGTTGTGCGGGAAAAACGCGGCCGGTAACTCAATACGGCGTAATTTTCAAATTCCCGATAAAACGGTTTGGAACTGGTTACGGGCCTACCGATTATTCGACGTAGTCCACACCGCTACAAGTTGACGCTCTTCCGTTCGTACGGCGCGTTTGTACCGCGGCGGGCCTTTGTTTTTCGGCGCGCGCCGGACGCATCTTCCAAAGTTCCGGTAGGTAACGTCGAGGCGTTTTTGAAACGCGAGAGAGACACTACGAATATCACGTGGGACGAATGGCACATTGTTACGAGATTTCTTCTTCCTTCTCCGGCCTACTATCTGCCCCGTACAGGCCGCGGGAAAGAACGGAAATGTCGCGTCCTTCGCATATAATTTATTTATCGAGTCGGTAAGTTTAGAACATGCTGCGTTCAAAACGGCGACCGCCTACGCATTTATAAGCTGCTGCAATCACATTGCATCACAAAGCAAACCTTTTAGGTTTAAAATTTCAGATCAAGCAGTTCATACAGAAGAAAAAAAATGTAGTAGAATTTCGAAAATTCGAACGCGCTAAAACATATATATAAAAATTACAAAACATCACACTAGTCTCGACTGCCATTGTATGGCATAATAACCACGGGCTTTGCAACACATTACAATCCCAAAGCAAACCGTTTATAGGTTTTAAATTTCAGATCAAGCAGTTCATTATGAAAAAATTTTTTTTTTACAAAAACGATAAATATAATAGAATTTACCGAAATCGAATGTGCTAAAACAAATATATAAAAACAAATACAAAACGTCACACAAGTCTCGACTGCCATCGTATGGCGTAATAACGACGGTTGCGCACGAAACGCGTCCACACGGTAAAAAAAAAGGGGGGGGGATTTAAAAAAACGTCAACGCCAACGCGACGGAATCGCAAAGGGGGGGGGGGGGGGTCGGTCGCGTCCCTAACTTAAACGTAAATCGTACTTCTAGATTCAGCTGCTGCATCTGAATGGACGGGATATTGTGAGTAGAAAGCTGGTGACCATTATCAGTCCATGGCTATTGCTGTTGTTGTTGTTGTTGTTGTCGCGGTGGCAGGAGTGGGAGTGAGCCGCTCCCGAAGTCTCCCAGATCAGACCTGGGTAGTTAATATTTGGCACTGAAGTTTCTGGGGGAAAAAAGAGAACACAACACGTCGGAGATTAATATCTGAAAATAGCACTAATAATAATAATATTAATAATAATAATAATAATAATAATAATAATAATATATATATATATATGTCGCTACTCTTTATTCTAACATAATTTAGTTGGGTAAAGGGGTGTTTCCACCATTGATCTTGGGCATCCCAGGAATCAGTATCGGCATGCCAAGCTCGACACATCATTTTCTTCAACTTCATTCTCTTCGTGAATAATAGTAATAACAATAAATAATAATAATAATAACAATAATGATAATAATAATAATAATAATAATAATAATAATAATAACAATAATAATAATAATAGTAATAATAATAATAATAATAATAATAATAACAACAATGATAATAAAAATAATAATAATAATAATAATAATAGTAATAATTATAATATTAATAACAATGATAATAATAAAAATAATAATAATGATAGTAATAATAATAACAATTTGTTTTTGAAAAAAATATGGACAATGATACATTTAATTAGTTCTAAGTAGATTTTAATAAGGTAAACACATGGAAATTCTTGACATTTATGTCCAAACAACATGTTTACGCCGGTTTTGACTGAATTTGTATGTACTGTATTGCAACAATAAAACAATCTATATTCCATAAGGTGGTAGTCCCCGCTCTCGAGCTCGCGCGGCCTCTCCGTGACCCCCCAAACCCTCGGCACGCCCACGCACAGGAACATTTTCCCACATCTGTCGCTACAGTTTTCACCGCCTGGCCTTTGGCTACAAGTGGGTATTTTTTTCGACCCTGTGCGTCAACCCCTTTTCCAACCCCGACGAGTTTAATGTCGCAAAGTGTGCGTATTTGGCGCGGTCGTATTGCGGGAAAAATTGTAAAAAATTCAAATGTTTTTTGACAATTTTCTTTTTACTTTTAATCCCAAGTCAATTGAATGGCGCATCTTTTGGTGTGCCCCACAAAAATATACGTTGTCCCGTTCAAAAGTTACGGGCACCCAAACACGAACAATGTTCCACGTCTCGATTTGACGGATTTGGTACCATTTTAATGTGTCACATTCAAACGGCTCTGCCCGTCGAACCAAACGAGATATAACATTCTGGTTTGTTTTGTTACCGGCGCTTACCATCTGGGTAACTACTTTTTGGAAATTTTTGCGATTCGTCTCGGAACTTTCGTCACACGAATCGTGTACATTTGGTACCGTCTGCCGATAACATCGGTTGGTTGCGCTTTTCTCCCACATTTTTGGTTTTCTAATAGAATTGACTTTTTCATTTTAAAGGACCTGCGGTAACGCTCAGGAACACCGACCAAATTTTTGAATTTCGTCCCGGTTCCTTAGTTATGGGCCCTTTTCCATTTTTTCGACACGGCTTCGGTCGTGATTTTTTTGCGGCAAGTTGGTACTTTCAAAATGGGTTTTTTTTCTTTAGGCTGATGCTGAACACTTGCCCGTACAGGGGCATGAAAAAACATTTTCACAAAATCACCCTCTTACCGAATGACAGACGTTCGCGCAAAGCACTTTTCACGGCGATCTAAAAACACGCATACAAAATGTTTGTTTTTGTATATTAAAAGTGTGTTTAAAATGCCATCGAATACATTGTTGTCATTAGTATTAATAATTGGACATTTGTCTATTTATAAACGTTACTTTCAAAAATTAGACTCTACGGGTGTCCGAGTTACGATGCTTTAACGGATTTCATCCGCCCGTGTTTTTGCCGGAATTTGTCTATGAGAATTTTTTAATGTCTAAAAAAACCATGTTAGAATTTTTCGTAATTTTTGATTTTCCGTTTCGGTGTATCCGAAGGTGTGGTTGACATATTTAAGGTACCCGGACGTACCTGTAACGTACCGGTTTTGTTATTTTTTAGCGTCATTGGTTAGATGTGTAATTTTCATTTCAAATTTTTTTTTTTGAACGTCCCTGGTATGTCCCGTTATGAAATCGAACAGCCCATTTTGGTATCAATTAAAAGTGCGTTTCAATACCTTTTTAAACATGTGCATATCATTGACGACACACTTACCGGGACGTACCGGCAAGCTTTTGAACGTGCGGAAATGTACATTGTAGAACTCGAAAATTGTTCTAACACTAAAAATTTTCAACATGAAAATAATTTTTTACCAAAATTTAAATTTTTTCATTTTTTCAAGTTTGTTCAAGTTTTCCAAAAAATGGGGTACTTAAAAATTTTTCAAACACTTAGAAATTTTGAAACATGAAATTTTTTTTTCTTTTTTCAGAATCACACAATTTTCAAGTTTCTTTTTTTTTACATACATTCTTACTTTACAAAAACTCGAAAATTTTTCAATCACTTTAAAATTTTTCAACATGAATTTTTTTTTTCTTTTTTCAGAATCACACATTTTTTAAAATTTCTTTCTTTACATTATAATCTACGACCAATTTACATGAAATGTACGCAGACGTACTCGAAAATTTCTCCATCACTTTAAAATTTTTCAACATGAATTTTTTTTTTCTTTTTTTTTTCTTTTTTCAACTGACAAGTTTTTCAAAAAGTGACACCAAAAAAAAAAAAAAAAAAAAAAAAAAGTGAAAATTTTCCAAAAAAGTCGAGTTTTCCAAAAAGTGACCTGCCCAAACGTGACAGCCAGCAGCGGCTCAAGGCCGCGGCAGCGGTCTTGTAATAATAATAATCTTGAACTCGGTTCCAACTGTGTCGGGTTGAGTGGTGGTTTTCCTAGGGCAGGAAACTTGTAGATACTGAGCTAATTATAATATATGTATATATATATATATATATATATATATATATAAATATTATTATTATTATTATTATTAGTAGTAATAATAATAATAATATTAATAATAATAATAATAATAATAGTGTATTAGAACTTAAATAATGGAGACTGACTCTTAAAAAATAATCTTAAATCTTAAAATAATGAAGACTGGTCTTACAATCTCCTAATAAGAAAGTTATTTGTTATCTTTTGCAAAAACATATCGGTAGGCCTACATTTATCCAGAAGAGGGACTATGACTTTGCCAAACGCATCTACAAGGGTAAGTTATATAACGTCATACAGGCGGACGGTCATACGTAGAGCTGAACTGCAAATGGCTACTGCTCTTTTAAGAGCGAAGGATACCTCTACATCATTTTGAATTATATCTCAAGATTGAAACACAAAATTGAAAATCTGAGAAATCATATCGCTGTGGTTTGGTAAACCCTACAGACTGAATGATAAATGTATTTAACATTATAATCAGTATGACTGTGATTTTTATTTCATTAAATTACTAAGGAAATGAGTATCACAGTCATACTGATTATAATGCTAAGTACCCATTTATCATTCAGTATGTAGGGCTTACCAAACCACAGCCCGCTATGATTACTCAAGATTTTCGATTTTGTGTTTCAATCTTGAGATATAATTAAAAAATAAAAATTTTCTGCGGTTTTTGACGTAGAGGTATCCTTCCCTCTTAAGTTAGGCTACAGAACTCTATTAAAATTACAGTATATTACAAGTAGCACACATCCAGACAAGTACACTGGGAGGAAACAACACATTAAGCGACAGAACAATACATAACAGATACAAAATAATACAAGTGCATTGGTAGGTAATTGATGTAGATATACATGCAAAGTAGGAAAACAACAAAATGCAAGTAGAGATACATAGACAAAATAAAGATAATGCAGCCTGTAGATATTGGCAGGTACGCACCCACGCACGACTGATGTCATTAACGGGCGATAACTTAAAGGCCGGGCGATAACTTAAAGATAATAAATAAATAAATTCCCATTTATAGTCTACCCACTCAGTAACGAAACTGATTTTCAGTGAGCGACTTTAATTTAAAGCGACTAAACCAACCCTGTAGGCTCCGAACACCGTCAACGAGTGAGCGATAACCAATCAAAGATCGATATTTCAAAAAACGAAACATACGAATCGGTGATTGGACAGTGCGAACACCTGCGGACAAATGTCAGAATCAACAAGGCCGATTCAGAAGAACTTTGAATTTATTGAGTGCTTTGATGCCGGCTCTGAGCAGAACTCTGGCCTGGTAGTAGCAGAATATGCCATTGTTGGGAATAGTGAATCGTTTGGTTTTTGTATAAAGTCATCCTTTGTAAAGCAGTTTCATAACTGGGATAGGATAGACATTAAATAAATAAATGTTTGCCGGGCAATAACTTGAAAATAGATATCGGCGTCTCTGAGGAGAGAATCGGATCGGGATGTAATCGAGCGCCGTCAAGTAGCCGGAGGTCCTTAAGAGCGAAGGATACCTCTACGTCAAAAACCGCAGAAAATTTGTATTTTTTAATTAGATCTCAAGATTGAAACACAAAATCGAAATTCTGAGTAATAAGCGGGCTGTGGTTTGGTAAGCCCTACAGACTGAATGATAAATGTATTTAGCTTTATAATCAGTATGACTGTGATAACGATTTCCTTAGTCCGACGGACATCAGTCGAGTGTGGGTCATAGCGAGCGGGCGTGCAAACGTACCGATGCATAAACACAAGGAACGCCGAGATGAGTACGAGCGCCAGGCTGGTGGTGATCTGTCCGGCTTCTCCGTAGTGAGCCTGGCCGCAAGCCGGGGGGCATACCGGGATGATAGACTCTGCGAACAACAAGGGCTCCGTTCGTCACAAGCAGCACTCTCCTTGGCCAACAGCCCCCGTGCGCGGTGCCGCATCGTTTAGGATAATCAATTGGAAACAGGGTGTTTTTTATTTAAAAAAAATTTTTGTATTTAAAAAAAAAATTTTGTATTTAAAAAAAAATTAATAAAAAATAAAAAAATAAATTCAAAAAAAATTAATTACAAATTAAAAAACTATTTTTTTTTAGATAAATAATCGATGATCAATTAATAATCGATTAGAAACAGGGTGTTTTTTTATTTAAAAAAAAAAAAAAAATAAATAAAAAAAAAAAAATTAATTTAAAAAAATTAAATAAAAAAATTAACTACAAATTAAAAAAAATATTTTTAGTTTCAATCAAATTTCCCCTCAGTGGATGCCATATTGTTTAGGATTTATTATTGATTAGCATATATACAGAAATCTAAAGTGCTGTGGGGGGGGGGGGGGGGGGAGGAGTCGAACAGTGCAAGCACGTAGGTCTGGAGCGAAAAAACTGTCAAAAATAGCATTCAGGTATTTATTTTTATTTTTTTTTGAACTATTTGAACACCTATAAATAAGTTTAAAACTAGAAAATGTAGGTAATATAATTGTTGGTACTAGAACAAAATGTTTGGATGGTTAGTAAAATAAATAAATAAATTAGTAAATAAATAAAGAAAGAAATAAAAAATAAAAATAATAATAATAATAATTCAATAAATAAATAAATAAATAAATAAATAAATAAATAAATAAATAAATAAATAAATAAATAAATAAATAAATAAATAAATAAATAAAATAAATAAAGGTTGACCCACTCAGTTATAAGAACTGATTTTCAGTGGGGGAGATTCAGCCCAAATTTATTATGTGCTTCATTGCGATGACGGCTCAAAAGTGAAATAACCGGTAGTATTTATTTCCTACGCACTCAGTTACAAAACTTGAAACTCGTTACAATTGTATAATTCTAGAAAATTATAACAAACCGGACTTGTAAAGGAAATTACAGTGAGGGGCCATTTATAATAATATGTATTTATTTTGTGCTTCGTTGTTATGACGGTTACAAAAAGTCACCATTTACGTTTACGAGACACCAGTATCGTACAGATAGATGGAATTAAGTCGATTTCCAAAGTTAAAAACCCCCATTTCGAACCGGGAATCGAACCCTGGACCTTCTGCATTTGGAGCAGGAACGAACCCACTAGGCCAACGAGCCACTGTGAATTAATTGAAACTCCCGCTTTAAAATGACAATTGTGAACCCGGTAAGAGCGAGTTCACACGTTAGCAACGAAATGTAGCCCGACGATCAGTCACCATGCTAACGGCTCGTTACCATGCAAACAGCTCAGAATGACGGCAATCACTGAAAGCGAGGTAACTACTACTATATACTATTAACTAGAAGTGAGCAATACAAGCTTTTGGCAGACTAGGTAACGGGGCCAACGATTTGTCGTAATAAATTATTCGGTTGTAATAGAGACGGGCAAAACTACCTTGATATTTCGATACAATATTCATACTTATTATTTAGATACATTTTTTGTTTTAAATTTAATTTTTTTCTTAAAGTATTGATGTTTGTTTGAAATTATTATTTTTTTAATTCACAAAGTCCTTAAACATGTGCAAAAACGAAAAAATTATAGAATATTTTGAGTTTGCCAAAGTTCCAAAGTTATAGCTGCTCTAAATACTAACATAAAAATACGTATTAAATTTGCTATTTGCCACAATAATTATTGGTAGTATTGAAATCTTCATGTAGTAGCCCATCCCTAGTTGAAATACTATTCAAACGTTTTAATCAAATAAATACCAGTGCGTTTCAAGAAGACCAAGCTTCTCTCGCCAGGGTTGATAAAAAAAAAACTCAACCACATTGTAAAATCACAGAAAATAAACAATAGCAATGAAACAATTTCTCACAGTTTTCAGAGCAGTGTCAAAAAATTAGGTATTCATAAATTTGTTAAATGAGGGTACCAGTAACATAGTAATATTGTATTACAAAATACGTGTCGTATACCCATCATTGACGAGTATGAGTTTTAGATTTTCTTTTTGTGAGATCTGTAATGGTTAGTTCATATTACATCTTCATACAACAAAAACACTTTACTTTTAAAGTAAATATTTCCAAACGTCCAAACGACTTCATTGTTGGACTCAGAGAGCAGATATAAAAATTTAAAAAAATTCCAAACTGTGGAAAAAATAAAGTAGGCTAGGTTATTTAGCAATTCGAGTCACTTTATAAAAAAAATTAGGGCAAACCATATTTTATGTAATTACAACTTATAAAGTAGGCCTAGTGGCCTACAACTGTTTTTCTATGATTTCATGATTTTATAACTAAATGACGAGGAATGAAATATATTCACAGTATTTATTCGACTAAACAGTTACGAATATTTTATTTCCAACAATTAATTTATTAAAACTTATGCCAACCAGTATAGGTCTACATGTAATAATAATAATTGGCTACTGCAATAAAGTTTGGCAACTTTAATAGCAAATGCCAAATGCGTAGTCTTACTGAAATCGGGAACAACGATACAAGTGAATCGACAGAAAGCATAAATTGCAAGTACGTATAAATAGCAGGACGTCCATCTATCTATCTATCTATCTATCTATCTATCTATCTATCTATCTATCTATCTATCTACATACATACACAGTGCTTGAAAGGGGAAGAGGGTGGTAAGGGGGGGGGGGGGGGGGGGCAGCATAGGCAGAAAGCAAGATCATACTTTCTTTGTACATCTACAACTAAAACTTAGCTATTTAGCTAATTTACAATCCATGCCATACATAGACTATTTACTATTGTTTGCCATGATTTAATCAAGTGGCATAGCTGTATCATTTAAAAAGCTTCCCTTGAAGTAAAGCAATATACTACTAAACAATATATATATCTTAACCCCATTAAACTAACCAATGTATGGGTAAATTAAATTTAGGTGTCTTCATTCATTTTATTAAGTACTGGAGAGTGGAGTTTGTATATAGGCCTATGCCCTAATATCAGATCATTTTCAGTTACGCTAACTAATGCTGAAAAGGTAAATATAATTAATTATTAAGGGGCCTCTGCCTAGTACACCACGCTATACAGTACATGTAAATTAATGAATTAATTTAAAAAATAATATAAAATTTCATACTTTGTGGACAATTGAAACAAGTTTTTCACTAAAACAGAGGGTCCCAACACAAGTATTCATCAAAAAAGTGTTTTGATAATTCTACTATAGGCCTACTTGACCCAAGACTACCTTACACATGCTTTCGTCACAGGTGAAACACTCGTAGCCAACCAGTGAACCGCTTGAGACAACAACGTGCATAACCGATCGCTGATTGGCTACGAATGCCTCGCCTGTGATGAAAGCATGTGTAAGGTAGTCTTAAGACAACTATACCTTGAAATTTTTTGTATGTAGAAATTATAAATACCTATTTATAGGACATATCTAACCTGGCAAACTAACAAACGATGGCAATACACTTTACTTTAATAATACTGTACATGGTTGTTAAAAGATGGAAACATAGTAGAACAGGTAAAATGTTATATAAAACCTAGTAGTTGGACTATACACTGTTCCTTGTCAAGATCAAACAATTAAAACCGCAATATTTCGAGCCCTAATCAGAGCTCTTCGACAGGCGAAATCTGTCTAAAGTGTGTGAACAGTGTGATTTCGCCTGCCGAAGAGCTCTGATTAGGGCTCGAAATATTGCGGTTTTAATTGTTTGATCTTGACAAGGAACAGTGTATAGTCCAACTACTAGGTTTTATATGTACATGGTTGTATCTTAAACATATACACAGAATATGTGGCATGGCAGTGAGGACAACATAACGTTATACGTACCCAACTTCCGTACGTAGGACTTAACAGCAGCAGAACTTTACCAGAATACCAACCAATGAAACGGTTATAGAACGGAGTTGCCATTCGACGCGAAATCGACGTCGTATCGCACAACAAATCCAAACTAACACTTGAAAACACACACAGACAAATCTTGTTTTCCCCCGTCTAAAGTTAATCGACGCGACAGACAATCGTCGGACAACGAACGTTTTTTTTTTTTTAATTTTCACAAAAAAAAAAATACCTACTCGCCGATCCAGATTTCCGATTCGGTCGTTACAGAATGGCAACTCCGCGAGTGAAAAAGGTCTAACGTGACACACACCAAAACAGTTCATGCGGAGCCCGTGTGTGTACGTGAATTGCGATTGCACCCAGCACTTTACGTACGAACGTGTGGTGCAGTGAATATTATCATTTATATTAATTTTAGAGATATGTTTTATTTATGATCGGTTTTATTTAAATGGTGGCATCACTAATAGACTATTTAAGTGTTCGGTATTATTTATTTTGTATTCGTTTAGGTAGTGTTTTTTTTTTTTGCAGCACGGTGAACGTATAGTGAACGTGTGTAGGCGAAAGCAGTGAACACTACGCCTACGCAGAACAGAATAGATTTACATACCAATGGGCTCTTTGTGTACATCTAAAAAACAAAAGCAATCATTTATGAAATAAACAAATTATTATCGATACGATAACAAAATAGTATGTTGTGGTAAATAAAAAAAAAGACCAAGGGTAAAGGAGGAACGGCGTAACTCGCAAAATCGACGCTTTTTAATCGACACACCTTGAGAACCCATCAAGGTACATAGTGAAAATGTGATTCTTAACCGGGATTTGGTTTCGTTATCAGCTAAAAACAATGAATTTGAAAAGTAAAAACACCGTTTTCTTTATGATCATCATTTCGCTTATTAATTAACTAATTATGAATTAATAACAAACATACCAACCGTAACGATTACAATATTCGTAAGTTTTAAAATCCATTGTTTAGACGATACGAAACCAAATCCCGCGTGTAAGTCACTTTTTTAATTTAGGTACCTTGAAGAGCGATCAAGTTATCAATAGAACAGCGTTAATTTTGTGTGGTCTAATATTTTGACTACCCATTGCCGGCCGTTAAGAGCGTTTACCAGACGTTCAAAATGAAAAGGAGTATTGTTCGGAGATAGCCTGTTGCGTTTAGTGAGAGGAACAAGTCGGTTTCGCTCCCATACTTATTGGCATTTGTAAAACGACATAGGCCTATAATATAATAAACCATAGATAACAGCTTTGATTTTTCAGGGTATTCAAAATGGGATGAAAATTAAGCCATTAAATAAAAAAATTAACGAATAAAATATGATATAAGTATGCTATCGTGGTTTTCCAGGCATAACCATGTCAAAAGGTGGAACCAATACAACGTTTCGCCCATATTGCAATGGGCTTCTTCAGGGACCTTCGTGGAGTGTTGATACAGAAAACCACGATAGCATAGTTGACTCCAGTCGTGAAAGCCTCCCAAATAAAATATGATGTAGCTTAAATGAAACAAAATTAAGCAAGCATTGACCCTAATACTATTCTATTTTGGTACAGTATTTAGTGACATTTCAAAATTGTATTCAATTCATTGCCAGAGGAAATTGAACTAACGGGGACAGTCGACAAGTATTTTTTGTCATGGCTGCCGGTTTGCCTATCCATGGTTTACTTTTTACAGGTCATTGGGTTTGTCAGCCTGGCAAAATCTACCACTCACTGGCCACTGCATTGAAGAATCACCACTTTGTCAAAAAAAAAAAAAATTGTGTAATGTACACAATTTAGATGGAAACATCTGAAGTAGTAATATAAAATAATGTAGTTTGTTAGAGAGAGAAAAAACAAAATAGGCTACACTAATTAAGTTGGAAAATAGGGACTCCTTCGACGCATGCTTGCTAATCTGACCAAGCTGCATTTTGGGAAATAATTTTTTTAAAATTCTCAATCATCTTTTTAATTTTCTCCAGATCTAGCCACACACTCATCTAAATTTAATGATTGTGGGTATCCGTTAAACCGACGACATAAATGGTTTAATGTTTACGACGGCTCTCTTTCATTGCACAGTGTAGGTAGGAATATGAGCATGTTTATGATTTGTTACGTATACATACATACAGCACTGCAATATCATTGAGAATGAAAAGTCTGTGTCTGGTAACATCCCAGCTGCGTGGCTCGCTTGACAAGCTACAGCGTTCGGTCTACTCGACAGTTGGCAAGTCGATAAACAAGGTTTGTAGTTTGTTGGTATAGTCGCCCCAACGAAAGTATTCCGATGCTTACGACACAGCCGAGTCAAAGGTGACAACTTTATTTTCTACTTCGCTAATTCCTACTATCTAACCTAACAGGTCCATTGGGGATACGTTAAGACTTTCCGTTGGTTACCTGTAACGGTGGGCGTGGCCAAACCGCCTGTGCACTCGACTAAGCCGAACCGTGCATTTACGAATGTGTGAAAGAACGCCAGGTATCTGTTGACTTTCTTTCAGTTGGCGCGGTTGAAAGGGGCAGTAGACAATGACCTGAGATCGGTATGCGAATACTTTCATTGGGACTAGTATACAGAACTACTTCGTGTAAACAGGGCCCCAAAGTTTGCCACATCCAAAATACTGAGACTACGTTTACCATAATTAAATAAATAAATTAATTAATTAATTCACATTTAGAGCCTACCCACTCAGTAACTAAACTGATTTTTGGTGGGGGACTTAAATTTAAAGCGTCTAAACCAACCCTGTAGGCTCCAAACATCATCGACGAGTGAGCGATGATAACCAATCAAAGATCGATATTACAAATACGAAACATATGAATCAGTGATTGGACAGTGCAAACACCTGTGGACAAATGTCAGAATCAACAAGGCTGATTCAGAACAACTTTGAATTTATTGAGCCAAGTTCTTACTTTGAGCAGTTCGGATTTTGGGCTTATCTATGCATTTTAAAAATATTAACTAGATATGCACACAAGCGATCACAATCTTTATTTGTTGGGGTTTGCATACAGCTTTGCTCGTGACTTTCAGAGAACTGACAGTCGGAACTTGACAGACGTACTATATGTTGACTATATGTTGACTAGTAGCCTACTCCGTACTACCAACTAAATGTCAAATGGAGCATTATTGGCATTTGATGCCACACTTCACTTCCTTCAGTCACTTTTGTGACAACAAAATTCACACCAGCTTTCAGTCCAACATCTACTCGTACTATCTGTTACAAACTGTGTGAACTTGACAGGCATGTACTATCTGCTACACACTGTGGGAACTAGAGACTCGTATTATCTGCCACAAACTATAGAAACTTGACATGCACGTACTATCTGCTACAAACTGTCAGAACTTGACAAGACACACTGTAGCAAGGCCGACATTTAAGCTCGAACTAGGGTCTTGTGATAAACGCAGGCTACCAAATTTAAAGTTATGTAGTTGGTTTACCATCTTATTAGCAGAACAAGCTTAATTTTGAGACTTTTGGATGTGCTTCATAGCAAACAAGCTACTAGGATTATACTAATAGAGTCTGACTTAAAGAGACTAAACTACTTTCCCTAGTACCGTATTGGCCCGAATATAACGCGATCTCGAATATAGTGCGACCCCCAGTTTTTAAAACAATATTCATGGAAAAAACTTTTTTGCACAATTGAAGTGAACAGTTGATTATTTAGAGTAGGCCTCCGCCTACCTAAATTGTCTTTGGCCTAGGCCTAGGCCTAAATATTTACATGCTTGGAAATACAAGGGTACCTAACTTCTAGGCCTAGAGCTTGCAGGGCATGAACTCTCCTAGGGTTTGTTGAGTCACTGTACATGATTTGGATTCCATCCTCATTTCCCACTCTTTTATGACTCTTCTACCCTTAGAAGTTCTACAAGTAAATAAGTGGCCGCGCCAGCGTCACTACACTGGAACTACTTGACAAACCTGCCGGTATGGGAAGTCACTTCTTTATCGACCTTAAGGCGGGAATTTGAAACATCGCAAAATGCTTGTGGAAATTCCGATTCTAGTGCGAGTGAAGATATAGAATGTATTTTTTTTCGGAAAAAACATCGCGTTATGTTCGGGCCAATACGGTAATTATTATCTGCATAGCAACTACAGTAGGCCTAACATATTTTAACAAAGCCCATCAGAATGTCGATTAAAAAACCCTATCCAATGTAAAGAAGAGGGTCCTACAGAAAGTCGACCGTACTTCAAGTCTTGCAAGATAGTTCGCGAAGATAGTCCAGCCAGCCCTTGTGTAATTCTAACCTAACCTGCTGCCACCGAAATCCCAAGGTAGCCATTGGTTCCGGTTTTGTTTCCGTCTCCGACGAGAATAGTAGTCAAATCACACGACTTACGTCTTTAGGTACTCGCGTTACGATACATTCACGTCGGCGACATAGGTGTGGCGCTCGGTCTTCTAGTCAGTTAAGCAGATCACAAGCTAGGCCCAACACGAACGTTACTCGTGCAGATTGAAAAAATGTACTGTTGTCTCCTTGTATCGTTTACTAGTAACAAGTAGGTGCATGTCTGGATCTCTGGGCCCGGATTCACAAAGGTGCCCAAGTGCTAAGCAAGTGCTAAGACGTCCTAGTTTAGGAAAATCTTAGTGATATAAATCACGCATATGTCGTTCTGCAATGTCATAAAGATACACTATGGTAAAATATGAACGTTTTAACTAATAATATGTTATTTGTGAATGTGTATTGATACCCAGAGATGATTAATCTTGATTTATCTAGTTAGGATTTGCCTAACTTAGGACAATTTCGAGTTAAGCATCTTTGTGAATCCAGGCCCTGATACCTGCCCGTGTTGCAATGTCTCCTTGTAGGCCTACATTATTTTATCAACTATTTTGAAATGATTTGAAATGAAAGCTGAACCCAACTTCACACGTCACTAACAGACTCTAAGCCAGATTCTAGCTGGCCAGAAGAAACCAAGACCATTATTTTCTCAAACAGAAGTGTACTGTATTATTATTTCGTTTTTAAGTAAAAATAGGAAGCGACTCATTTTATTTGCGTTAAGAACGCCACACCCACGTCGCATTTCTTTCACGTGAATACACCAAGAGTTACCTACAGTCATTTCTATTTTTCATGGACTTATAACTATACCTTTGTTACTGGACACGAGTCTGGTAGTGAATCTACGTAAGTACCACCGAAATAGCCACGGAGGTGGGCGGCCATTTTAGCCCGTTAAGTTTTGGATTTTTTTCAATATCGTTCACATTGCTGATGTGTCATTGCTTAGCGATAGGGTCTAAAATGGCAGACGATACGAAAAATTCCAGAAACAAGAATCGCAGTGAAGGGTTTTCCGATCACATTGCACGCGTCCAGTAACGAATAACTACTGTGGAATCAACGTTGAGGAACATAGTGGATGAATGGAGCCTCGATCTGTTGTTCCCTCTCGGTCCATGTACGCTCTTTCCACGCCACTCAAACGGCCTCTAGAAAACATTCACCCTCACCATTGTAACATCAGTGCTCCGTAATTGACCGCACTTCGACTTCCGTAGGCGAATGTTTTCGAGATTTCTGTAAAACTTCTTTTTATGGTTGCTTCTAGCGTGTAGAATAGCGTCCGACTTCATTCATCTACTGTGGTTCTCAAGGCTGATTGAACAGTTCTAAACTGGGTCCGAGGCAAAGCTGAGAACGCCGCAAAGCATTTTTTTCACTGCATTTATAATATGTTGTTCGTACACCCAGAGTGCGACCCCACTTTCCTTGAAATTGTTGTGTCCAAACTGTTAAAACGTAATCAAATGTAATCGTTTGTTTGTTGTGTGGACGCCTATTATTTGACTAGATATTGGGTTTCCAAGAAACGTGCGCACATGGTTGAACTTCTGTTATGGCTTCCGGTAATGAATTCGGGGATTTCGTCTCATGTTTGAGCAAGCCAGGTAGTGGGGGTGTACATCATTTGTGAAATGCTAAGATCGACGTGAAATGCCAAGTTCGACGAAAGATCGACCGATTTTCTTGTTCTCAACTAAGCCGCGGACCCACCGTATCATTAGTCCGCACGATGTGACGGAACACAGAGTCGAGCGGGGGGGGGGGGGGGGCCAAGCGACGATGCCACACGCAAGCAGCGACGTAAAGAGAGAGAGTGAACGAGAGAGAGAGCGAGAGAGGGCGGACTCACCGAACAGCTCCACCTCGGCCTCGGCATTGCCCAACTTGTTGGCCGCTCGGCAGATGTACTTGCCGAACTGCCGCTTCTCGATCGTGATCACGCGGATGGTCGTGTCGGTGAACTCGTCTGCGGTGGCGAAGTGCGAGATGCTGCGACACGACAGAGAGACACGGCATTAGTAGGACCACATCTCGTCCAGGCACCCTATAGGCCATTCACGCTAAAACTCCCATAAGGTATGGCTATGGATATTGCATGCTACTGTTCATGCTTCCGACTTAAGAGCGAAGGATACCTCTACGTCAAAAACCGCAGAAAATGTTCACGTTTTAATAATTTCTCAAGATTGAAACACCAAATCGAAAATCTGAGAAATCATAGCGCTGTGGTTTGGTCAGCCTTCCACACTGAATGATAAATGTATTTAACGTTATAATCAGTATGACTGTGATAACGATTTCTTTAAATTACTAAGGAAATCGTTATCACAGTCATACTGATTATAACGCTAAATATATTTATCATTCAGTTTGTAGGGCTTACCAAACTACAGCGCCATGGTTTTTCAGATTTTCGATTTTGTGTTTCAATCTTGAGATATAATTAAAACATGAAAGGTTTCTGCGGTTTTTGACGTAAAGGTATCCCTTCGCTCTTAACAGTAACAGTTAACTTAACCTATAATTTACATTATAATCTAGGGGGTGCGGGCGCTAAGCCCGAAGGTAAGGGTTGTTTGTACCTGTAGTGCTGGTTGTTGGAGAGCTGCACGTCATCCTTAACCCAGACGATGGCTGGGGGTGGGTACGCCTCGACGTGACACTCCAGATCCATGTCGTACTGCAGAGCCTGGCCGAGACGCGGGCGCGGCACCGTTATCACCGGGGCAAACTCCACCTCCACGGCGATGTTCCTGCGCACAAGAAAGAGCTACAATACAGAGGGAGGCGTTTGAAAACGGTATTACGTAGTTATTTTTTCCTGAATTTTGTCTAAATTTTTTTCAAAGTGGTGTTAAGTACCTTTTTTCTTCACATGTCACGCTTACCTTCGAGCCCCCTTACGGACACCATTTTCAACCACGTAATAGGCCAGTAAGTTCCAGGCGCTTACCTTCGAGCTCCCTTGCCGACACTGTTCTCAGCCACGCAGTAGCAAGTTCCAGGCGCTTACCTTCCCCTTGCCGCAACCATTCTCAGCCATGTAGTAGGCTAGTAAGTTCCAGGCGCTTACCTTTGAGCTCCCTTGCCGCCACCGTTTTCAACCATGTAATAGGCTAATAAGTTCCAGGCGCTTACCTTCGAGCTCCCTTGCCGACACTGTTCTCAGCCTTGCAGTAGCAAGTTCCAGGCGCTAACCTTCCCCTTGCGGACACCGTTCTCAACCATGTAATAAGCTAATAAGTTCCAGGCGCTAACCTTCAAGCTCCCTTGCCGACACCGTTCTCAGCCACGCAGTAGCAAGTTCCAGGCGCTTACCTTCGAGCTCCCTTGCCGCCACCATTCTCAGCCACGCAGTAGCAAGTTCCAGGCGCTTACCTTCGAGCTCCCTTGCCGACACCGTTCTCAACCATGTAATAAGCTAATAAGTTCCAGGCGCTTACCTTCGCGCCCACTTGCTGACACCGTTCTCACCCACACAGCAGTAAAGTTCCAGGCGCTTACCTTCGAGCTCCCTTGCCGACACCGTTCTCAGCCACGCAGTAGTAGGTTCCACGATCCTCCTTGGTGATGGCTGTGATCTTCAGTCGGTTGCCCCTGGAACAAACAAACACGCACGCCCACTGTTAGACCTCGATCTTATCACTCTCGAGTCAAAGCAACTCGGGTTGAACGCGAGTTACACCGACCTGCGTTTAAATTGAACTGTAATTACTAAGGTTGCCCATCGATGTTAAATTACAACATCGACATCGAAATTAAAACATCGATGTCACATCGCGATGTCGGACATTTTTCGACATCGACATCAAACGTGAAATAATCAACATCGGAGGAAAAAAGTTCCTTGAACAATGTAAAAACTAAAAAGAAAAACTATCAAAACCGCAAAACCCTCTGGTAAGTTGATATTGTGTTGTAACCTTGTCGACGAGCGGAGTACAGATTTTGTTTTTATTATTATTATCTTGTGTAAAAAAACGATTCGATTTATGAAAAAAATAATCGATGTCGGAAATTTGCATCGACATCGATTATTAATCGATTAATCGATGTCGATGGGCAACCTTAGTAATTACCACAGTAAGTTAAGTACCGTATTGACCCGAATATAATACGGCCTCGAATATAATACAAGTGTGGATTTTGGAGCAGCCAGTGGGGAAAATATTATATATCTCGAATATAATACAATCAGGATAAACAACAATACAGCACGTCTGCTACTGCCGCCTTGCCGGCGCTGCGAGCCAGGTGGCCAGCGCCCGTGAGGTAGGCAGCCCCGCGCCACAGTAAACCTGTTACGAACGCTCGATCGGGGCCGTCTAGCACACATGGAACGATGTCCGCCCCGCCTGTGCTCGTGCTGGCAGTCTCGCACAGAACACGACAACGCATTCTAGCGGAGACATTGTGCAGCGGAGCGCTGGCGTGGTGTATCAGTTTTTATAACTGAATAGGATAGACATTAAATAAATAAATAAATAAATAAATAAACTCTCCGGTACAGTGCGATAGGCTCGAGCACTCACCACGGAGCCGTGATTCGTCGATCTGCGATAGTGCGCATGTACACGCGCGCGGGAAATTTGAATTCACGCTTCAAAAACCTTAGACCGCGAATATAATACGAATAAGATTTTAGATTATTTTTTTAGGGGTAAAAACTTCGTATTATATTCGGGTCAATACTGTAGTAAGCAACCTTTACACATGAATGATTGAGCGCTATAGAAGGCTACAAGTAAGCAACAATATAATCCATCATTATGATATGTCTCTTCTTTTTTTAGGCCTATTAATCACATCATTAAGGATACTTCACTGATGACGTGACATTACTCGTACCTACCCAGTTACCTTACACCCTGTTCACACTACAGTCCTTACTGTAGTTAGCACGTTAACTCCAGTTACCAAGGCTATGTGAACGGAACCCAGTTAGGCTTAACTACAGTTAGTGGGGTAACAACGTTCCTACAACTCAGTTAAGCATTTAACAGCGTTAACTTCAAGGTCATTGCCCGGTCGCCGCCATGTAAAGTAATACAGGCAGTGGGCATTGAGGTTATGTCGTCTTTATTACTTCGTATTACTCGATGACGTATGAGGAAGAGTAATAAAGCATGTATACACGCAATACCTTCCATTGAAACAGAAGAAAAATGGATTTTACGAAATTAAGAAGACGATTAGACAACTGACAGGTAAACAACGGCGGCCATGACAGAATGAAATGCACTGCCTTGTAAACATGAATACATGAATATTCTACGTTTAAAAGGCTTGTTGTGACGTCGCTGATCTCAGCTAACGTCGTGCAAGTGTGAACAGAAACGAATTTGATCCAAGTTAAAATAAAAGTCACGTGGTCAAAAATAAACTCAGTTATCTTAACTTCGGTTACGAAACGTAGTGTGAACAGGGTACATATAAGGGTTACGTTGGGGAATGATGTTATTTATTGTGTCGGAAGTATTTTTCTTTCTTAGATTCTTTTGAGCATTTTTCCATACAAGTAAACAACAAAATAACCAGCAAAACAATTTTTGCACAGGTCTAGGCCAATAACATTTTGAATAATTATGGTTCTGCCAGCATTAAATTGTTACTCTAGTAACTGTACGCGTAATTAATGAGTAGTACACCAGGGAAAAGTATGATTTTGGAATAAAACACGTTGATTGAGACAAAAGATGATGTTGGCAACAGCCACCCACACACAAATTCACGTGCAGAATTTATGCTACCGACAAGAAAAGAAAAGAATTTTGAAATTTTTAATTTTCGATTTTATTATTTTATCACTGGCAATGGAAACGTTTGCCCGGCTGTCTCAGCATAGAAACTAGTCACTGACCTGTCGGTGTGCGATAACTAGAGATCCTTGTAAATAGTTTTATTTTTTAGCATATTTCGTTTTATTAAATCCAAATTTCGCTGTTGAGCAGTAATTTCAGCTTTTTGGCGGTGTTTCAATTTTAATTTACCAAATCTAATTTGTGTCTAGTATTCTAACGTATCATTCATGCCTAGATTGTCGCGAAAGAAAAGAAGAAAAAAAGAAAGCTGTCGCTAGGAATGCGGAATGCAGTCGACGCACAAGCTACGAGAATACTCTGTTGCGAGCCTGTTTGGCAGGGGTGGAAGGGTCACTGCAGAAAATGTTGAATTACGTTTTTGACAGAATTTCGGCGATTTCGCGTTAATTCAACAGCTTCAGTCTTTTATAACAGTAAACTTATGCTATTTCGCGTATACACGGGATTACGTTTTATTTCGCGCTTCAAAAAGACTATTTTTGGACACACAACAGACTGTCATGCCAACATATTTCAATTGCTGCACGTTTCAAGTGATTTCGCGCTATCGCGCATTGCGAAATACAAGGATCTCTGTCGATAACTAATCGGTTAACTGCTTAACCGCCCCTCGCTGGAAAACCGGTTAATGATTTTCCCGCTCCGTTAACCGTGAACATTGCTGCAATGGCCCGCAAATAATCCAACACAAACGTTGAAAAACTAACATGTTTCTTAAATGTAGGGTCGATGTGCCGATAAGCGGCCGGTTAGTGAAAATCAATGTTTTGTCTTCCTTGAAAACGGTCTAGCTCGCGCTCTATTGCAGCTACACGTATGTATGGGCAGTCATTTTAAAGCTTGAAGTATCAGCTATCCATTGCATCAATAACGTCCACTGAAATCCCGAAGGTTCTGGAGATATACAGTAAACCCTCGTTAATACGAACATCAAGGGACCCAAAAATCGTCAGTTCGTAATATAAAAATTCGCAATATCGCAAAAACGTCGAAATTCAATAGTACCAGCCATAATAAACGTATCTACAAACAATCAATGTTTTCCAATGGATAGTAGCGCGCGGGTATGATGTTTTGTGCGCGCATAGTAGGCGGACTAAGCGGGCACGTTGCAGTGAGCAAGCCACGCCCCTCAACAGCTGTAAGGGCTGGCGCGCACATCCGATCACGCCTGCGGGCGGCGGAGGGGGAAGGGAAAACCAAGCAGCAACAAAACAAGTAGCTGCCTGCGACGACGTACGCTCGGCGGACAAAAATCTTGATACCTGCGCGTACTCTGCGAGTTGAACTCTCGGACACATTATTTTGTTTGTGCGGTTTCAAAATTATTAGTTCGTATTAAACAACGAACATTATGCATTAGTATCACGCAGGGGATAAATAATTAGTTCGTATTACGTATTATGCGAAATTCGTTATATCCGTTTTATTTAACATTGAGTGTCCTATTTACGCGGGCTGGGTCTTGCTTACTATTCGTATTATCTGAGAATTCGCACTAACCGAGTTCGTTTTACCGAGGGTTTACTGTATGGGAAAATTTGCGTGAAAACGTTAAATGATCGTCTTACCGTCCACCTAGAATCGAATGTTGTCCCTAATCGAAAATCGAATGCCAAAGCACTCCAGAAAGTAAAATACTAACCAATGAAAAACAAGACTTTAAACACACGAGTAGTATATTTATAAAGCTCTTTGGAATGTTCACGGGAATAGGCGGGCGGTAATCGGTGTGTGGACGATAATCTATAGTCACCCTATACTGTATTGTATGTAGTTGGCAGTGCCACAGCCTACTCACGTGAGTAGCGGCTCGAACGCCAAACATTAAAACGGATTTAACAATTTATTTATTTATGAATTGGCCCCATACAGCATTTTATGCCAATTAACAGTGACCAGTATAACAACGGATGATTAACAACGATGCATGATGATGAAGAAGGGAGGAGGGGAAACCCGGTACCGGCACGTAGCCTACTCCTGTCGAAAAGTACCATGGGGACCACCAGCTACACGTCCCATCCGAAAGGACGGTGTAACTTTGACCAGTCAGGTTGACCTGACCAGATAGGTTCCTCAACTAACCTGGACTGCCGAGCTGTTGACGAGAAGAACGAAGCTGATACACAAGCTTTCGAACCCTCCAATTCGCTCTAACCAACGGTAACTAGTGTTTCAGAGGAGAGTGGTCACCCAGCCACCTCCTGACCTAGCCCGAGGTTGCGTAACTTCCGTGTTCGTATGGGAACGGGCTAAGCGACCACGGGGCTAAACCGTTGGCAATTACTTTAGTTTAGTTTGTTTTCAATACAAATATGTTTTGTTATTTATGTACGTTTTTTTAAGAATTTCGGCTAACATCGCCCACCGACTAACCTGTAGATTGAGCCGCCCGTGGGCAGGATGGCGTTGTTCTCTCGCCTCCACGACACCCTGGGCGGAGGATACCCGCCCGCGTAGCATTCCAGCTGTACGGACTGTCCCTCGCTGACAACCAGCGAGCGGGTCGAGTTGTCCGATATGATCGGAGGTCGACGCACCTGGAGGTCGACCTCCGCCGCGATCTTGTTGTTGACCGATATCAATACCTGGCACTGGTAGAACGCGGCGTCCGTCTCCTGGATGTCCTTGATCTGTGGGGACACATTCGACAAACATATGAGTGACAAGGACTTAATCTGTACGGACACATTCGACGGGACATTCTGTAGGGACACATTTGTGGGACATAGGCCTATGAGTGACAAGGACTTAATCTGTGGGGACACATTAATAGGGACACATGAGTAATATGTCCTTGATCTGTGGGGACACATTAATAGGGACACATGAGTAATATATGTCCTTGATCTGTGGGGACACATTAATAGGGACATACGAGTGACAAGGACTTAATATGTAGGGACAACTTTGACGGGACATATGAGTGACAATTACCTGATCTTTAGGGACACATTTAATGGGACATATGAGTGTCAAGGACTTAATCTGTAGGGACACATTTGACAGGACATATGAGTGTATCTGTAAGGACACATTCGAAGGGAAGTATGAGTGACAATGACTTTATCTGTAGGGACACATTTGAAGGGACATACGAGTGACAAGGACTTAATCTGTAGGGACACATTTGACGGGATATATGAGTGACAAGGACTTGATATGTAGGGACACATTCGACGGGACATATGAGTGACGAGGACTATATCTGTAAGGACACATTTGACGGGACATACGAGTGACAAGGACTTAATCTGTAAGGACACATTCGACGGGACATGTGAGTGACAATGACTTCATATGTAGGGACAACTTTGACGGGACATATGAGTGACGAGGACTTAATCTGTAGGGACACATTTGACGGGACATACAAGTGACAAGGACTTAATCTGTAAGGACACATTCGACGGGACATATGAGTGACAAGGACCTTATCTGTAGGGACACATTAGACGGGACATATGAGTGATAAGGACTTTATCTGTAAGGACACATTCGACGGGACATATGAGTGACGAGGACTTAATCTTTAGGGACACATTTGACGGGACATATGAGTGACGAGGACTTAATCTGTAGGGACACATTTGACGGGACATATGAGTGACAATTACCTGATTTAGGGACACATTTGATGGGACATATGAGTGACGAGAACTTAATCTGTAGGGACACATTCGTCAAGACATACGAGTGACAAGGACTTAATCTGTAGGGACACATTCAACTGGACATATGAGTGACAAGGACTTTATCTGTAAGGACACATTCTACGGGACATATGAGTGACGAGGACATAATCTGTAGGGACACATTCGACGGGACATATGAGTGACAAGGACTTTGCTGTAGGGACACATTTGACGGGACATATGAGTGACGAGGACTTAATCTGTAGGGACACATTCGACGGGACATATGAGTGACAAGGACTTAATCTTTAGGGACACATTTGACGGGACATATGAGTGACGAGGACTTAATCTGTAGGGACACATTCGACGGGATATATAAGTGGCAAGGACTTTATCTGTAAGGACACATTCGACGGGACATATGAGTGACAAGGACTTAATATGTAAGGACACATTCGACGGGACATATGAGTGACAAGGACTTTGCTGTAGGGACACATTTGACGGGACATATGAGTGACGAGGACTTAATCTGTAGGGACACATTCGACGGGACATATGAGTGACAAGGACTTAATCTTTAGGGACACATTTGACGGGACATATGAGTGACGAGGACTTAATCTGTAGGGACACATTCGACGGGATATATAAGTGGCAAGGACTTTATCTGTAAGGACACATTCGACGGGACATATGAGTGACAAGGACTTAATATGTAGGGACACATTCGACGGATCATATGAGTGACGAGGACTATATCTGTAAGGACACATTTGACGAGACATTTGAGTGACAAGGACCTGATTTGTAGGGACACATTAGACGGGACATATGAGTGACAAAGACTTTATCTGTAGGGGCACATCCGAGGGAAAAGTGAGTTGCATTGTTCTTAAAGGTAGGCTCCGGGGAATATGGGTGTTTTTCGGATTATTTTATCTTTCGATGTAATGTAGTCGTATGAATGAAAAGTCGAAAACTAGGCGCTTCTAGCATGCGTCTGGCCGGAGCTGCTTCGCTTGCAAGTGAGCGGTGGTGGGGGTAAACACGTCATCGGTACCCAACCGCTCCGCGCTCCCCATGCCCGTATGTCGGACGGCTTAATTCGTCTACAACTCACTACTCGCTACAGTTTGTGTTTGTACATCGACAGTTTTGAATGTGTTGAAAGCTTTTTTCCGTATCAAGAGGACCCTCGCAATTCTGAAAGGAAGGAAAAGTCCAAAAAAGAAAAGATGATAATCAGTGATATTGTAGGTAGAGTGGGAGTGATTTGTGCGAGTGCAGCGAATGTAAAGGCATAGGCAAAGCTTACTGATCACGAAAAAGTTGTTGCTACCAAAGTGAGACAATTTAAAAAATACGCCTTTTGAGCTATACCGTGTTGAGACTCGACAAACTGATTGCAACCCGTCAAGCGATGCTTGTTTACGTGAAGATGGGAATTGAACCAAGACACTAATCGCATCGCGCGTACAAACAATGTATAGGCCTACACTGGATGAATTCCTGCACGAGTTTCGGGGAAAACTGTTATTCCTTCTTGCGTGGTCCACGCCATCCGACAAGATGATGACAAGATGATACGTTGGGGTTCGCTGCCGCCGCGGATCATGACCTGCGTATTTTGGCTATATCAAATAATGTAGCACTATTTGTCATTTAAAACTTTTAGTGTTTTAGCAAAGTAAAATGATCCCAATCAGAGCTGTAATGGGACAAGGATTTTCCACAATACTATTTAAAAAATGAGATTCAAAGGTGTGTAGGCCTAATCAACGTCGGTAGGCCTAGTGGTCTATCGGGTGGTCACCGCGGTTCAATTCCAGCTACCGCTTATTGAAATGACTATTATTTATTATAAGTAAAAATAATAATAATAATTAGTCTAATAACTAATTAACAGTATATAACTCCCGCTAGCTAGGCCACTAGGCTTACCGACACCTAGTAGGCCTGCAATCATATAATATTCGTATTTGTTATACTCTCTCTGATATCAAGTCATTGTTTTCAAGTTAGTTCAATTATTTTATTTATAATTATTTATTTATATTATTACTGGAAATTAATTTAGATTTAGGCTATCTGGCTAACCTGCCCATGGACTGCCACCTTATCGTGGTGGGCAGGTTTGCGTGCTTTGTTGATCCCGAGAGCTATGCCGGCGGAAGCGTATGCTTCTGGTAGGGCCACCCAAGCCGGACTGGTCGAGGAGGAGAAGTCAGACGAAGTGCAGTCCACACCCCAATCCCCTTCCCCCCCACTGTCCCATGAATATTTCTCCTCCCACTTGGCCCTGCCCTCCCTTGCTGGACTCCCGTATGACGACTCACGCGACGTACAATGGATCTGATTCGGATGTGGCTTTATTCTTCATTATCACCCGCTCATCGTCTCGATTAGCCATCGTTGCATAAATATGAGACGTTAAGCCCCATCAATCATCATCATCAGCTATCTGGCTAACTTCTAAGGCCATATTATCATGTAAATATAATTGTATAACCATAGCTTACAATTAGTGTGTTATATAAACCATGTATGTATAAACAAACGAAGCTCGTACAACTTACTGAATTAAGCCCAAAGATTATTTTAAATATTTTACCCAAAACATTTAAAATTACATAGTACATTGAACTTTCGTATCAGAGAAATTGTTGGCTAATTAACCAAATAATAAATAAGTGTTAATATCACATTGATGTGTGAAGATGGGTGATACCTTATACCAACCTATTGAAGTTTCAATTCAATATTGCTGGAATCGAGTGAATCTCTTCTTTCAATATGGAAGCTTCGGTCGATTGTTGTGTTCATATAACAGTATCCACATTTTGTGCAGTTTTAAAACAACCCTTTAAAACATTCCCAATATGCCAAAAATACGTCGTATAATTGGCAGGTGTGTTTCCCGTTGTTGGCAGTGGCGTAAACTCATATTCGGGCCCCTCGCAGGAGTTTGTTAAGTCCCCCCCCCCCCCCCCCTTACCAATCAAATATAAAAATAAGTTAGCATATATAGCGTTCGACTGAAACTATCTCAAGTTGTTTGGTTATATTTTGAGAACGCTACAGCATATGGCAAAAGTGAGGCAAGTGAGGGAATTGTGGTTTCGTAAGAACTAAAATCTGGATTTAGCAAAATTTCAAATATTGCGCTCATTACGGTTGACGTTAGGGAAGCCAATTAAATGTGCAATTAATAATTAATTGGTTTAGTTTAAAATTTGAATTTGCAATCTTGCTAATCTAGAGTTTAGTTCTTACGAAACCACAATCCCTAATTTTTCACGTTTTCAATGTTGTGTAGCGTCTTCAAAATATAACTAAAACACGTTTATTTGGCGCGGTTTTGTACAGTGAAACCACCCATAACTGGCAGAGGTTCTTATAAGCGTTACTGATTGACAGCCACCCTTCTGACACGTGACACCTGACCTAGACACTGTTGTAATGTCAATTTTTTCAAGCCCACGCATAACAAAACAAAAGGTTGTGTTTCAGGGAACAGAATCAAGTTCAATACTTGTAACCTCAGGCGTACCTCAAGGGTCAGTTCTTGGTCCGTTATTGTTTAATATATTTATGATGGATTTGCCTCAGTGTGTTTCTTCGGATATGAGCCAATTTGCTGATGACTGCACGATTTACAGAAAGATTATGACGAAGGAGGTTTCAGAAACTCTACAATCTGATTTAAAAAATATTGACAATTGGTGTACAGTTAATGGCATGAAGATTAACCCCCAAAAGAGTATGTCTATCCGATTTGCAAGATCCAAGAATCCATTCCCTTGTTGTTATTTGATCAATAACTTGCCTATTCCAGAGAAAAAACGTGTCAGACTACTAGGTGTAATTGTTACAAGTGATCTAAAATGGAACACTCATTGTGAAGTAGTACGAGCCAAAGCCACCAGGCATTTATATTTCATTGCTAGACATCTGCATCATGCTCAGCCTAGCACCAAAAGGGCTGTTTACCTAGCGCTCGTTAGACCTCATCTCGTCTACGGCTGCCCAGCGTGGGATCCAACATCTATAAGCAACAAGATGAAGTTGGAGCGTGTCCAAAGTAGAGCTACACGCTTTATTGCTGCTAGGTCGCAATTTACCACTCATAGTGCTACGGCAAGACGTGCATCATTGAAGATTCCATCTCTAGAAACATTCAGGAAAAAAGTAGAGCTGCAATTTTTGTGGGGCATGTTAAATGGTAGGACAAACCTGGATCCATATGTAAGACTACAAGCCTGTAATCGTAGTGCCCAATTTGGTAGGGGTCTATTGTTCAGGCCACCTTTTGCCAGAACAGCAGCCTACCAGAAAGGGTTCTATTATAGGGCTTGTCAATCGTGGAATTCCCTACCACTCAAGATCAGGATGGCACGCTCATTAGATGTCTTCAAAGCCTCTTTAACGGAGCATTTTTTAAACATTGTTTTGTAAATTTTCATTTTTTTATTCTTTTTTATTTTTTTTTACTTCATATTTAACAGTTGTATCTTATAATTATATTTTCATTCATATTATGTTTTCATGTTTTTTGTTTTGTATTTTATATTTTGTATTTTGTATTATGTTCATTATTATATTTTAATTTTAGTATGGGTTGGCAGTCACTCTGGTGTTTGGAGCTGTGCTCTTTTCTGCCAACCCCCATTCTATTTTGTAGTAAATGGAAATGATTAATAAATAATAAATAATAAACTAAAAGCATTGTTGATGGCTTGTGTAGGCCTATATACGCTCAGCCAGACATGATTTTCATTTACCGCTTGCCGGCGCTGATTAGTTATTAGTATATAGTTTTTCTACGTTTGACTATGATTTTCAAACAATATGGGCCCCGACCCCCACACACGTCATAGTTGACCTGTACTCTCCCCCCCCCCCCTCCTACTGCGGACCTTTAGTTACATGCTTACCATTCAAATTGGTGAAAGGTACAGCTGATTTCTATAAACTTATGTTGGACGTTTTGGTTAACACACCATTCTGTTTTTCAGCCTGGATATTAATTCAAAAGCGTTGTGATCAATTAAACGGAGCACACAATAACAAAAGAGGACATGATAAAGTTTTCTCTGTGTATTTTTACCAACCACACTTCTTGATGAGTTGGCGATCGCCCGTGATCCAGGAGTTTATGGAAACTGAATGTCTCATCACTAACAAGTTTTCCGGGTTTATTAGAAGTGCAGCCAAACACGCAGCAAGACGTTATTTTAATTATGTGAAGGAGTAAATAAACACTAGATACAAACAAGAAAGCACAGTCGAAATTCAAAATCCACTAACTTGTGTATCTTTGAAAATACAGCGAGTAACGTACCAGATGTATCGCGCGGCACACTACAGCTAGCCAGCCGGCCGGCCGGTGGGTAGCGGTGTGGTGGGTACCGATGACGTCACAGCTCTCTGCCGCTCAACAGTCAAATGCCTATTCACAGTGCTACAAACGGCGTACAAGCATCGCGTTTTTTTCATTCAACTTTTGATGCTTTCCTCCATCAAAATAAATAAAAAACCATCACTGGAGCCTACCTTTAAGATCTTCTAAAAACCTTCGATTTTGCGTGGATCTAAGAGTCAAGGTTCACCTTCCCCCTTAAGGTCGGTTTACATTATTTTCCTGTTTTACTTAGGATTGCTACCATTGGCCGGATTTATAAAACGTCGCCTCTCATTGGCTGAGCTAAGAATTTTAGGTAAAGAGCTAACGTTGCTATGGTTTCCTTAACAGAGAAGGATACCTTTACGTCAAAAACCGCACAAAATTTTCATTTTTAAATTATATCACAAGAATGGGCTTCGAAATCGAAAATCTGAATCAACAGCACACTGTGGTTTAGTAAGCCCTACACATTGAGTGCTCTAAGTCGTGACTTATATTATAATCAGTATGTTTTTTTATAAATAATTAATTTTATTACTAATTATGGAATTATAATCAAAATACTACGCTAATGGTTATAATATTTTATTCAGTCTGTAGGGCTTACCAAAGCACAGGGTGCTGCTGATTTAGATTTTCGATTTCTTGTTGCAATCTTGAGATATAATTTAATAATGAAAATTTTTTGCGGGGTTTTGACGTAGAGACTATCCTTCGCTCTTGAATCTTAACTCCAAGGAAAGTGTGTATAAAACCGACCTTTAAATACAGAGATAATAGTGAATGAAAATAATACCTTTAACAAATTTCTTTGACAAGAATTGACCACAACTCGAAAGCCTTTCTACTTCAAAATCAATTATTATTTATTAATTATAAACAAATTAGCTGTTAGTGGAAATATAAGCAAACAATCAATTTTAGCACCAGGCCTTAGCAAAAAAAAAAAAATGGTCAGATCAGCACAACCTAGGATGGAAAGTGCGACAAATTTAATCCCAATGTGCCCAGCCCAGATTAAGGTCCAGTCTTACAATGTCCCAATAACTACTTATTCGTCGAATAGCTTGTTTTCTCCATGGCAACCACCAATCAAAGCCCTCTAAATCCTTCAAATAGCTTAATTGCTACAAATAACTTTCTTATTAGCAGATTGTAAGACCGGCCTTAAGCATTTTAGTTGTAACTATTTATGCACATATCTCCTCCTAAAGGACTTTCAACTCTCCTTCCATTCCAAGACAGTAGACGCCCCTTCCCTTCTCTTCTTCTTTCCTTCCTCCTTTTGTTCCTATTATCCATATCCCACATCCCAACAAGTCCTAACCCACCAATCTTGAATAGTACTTCTTTGTCCCGACCACCCCAACCGGTAAGTTGTTACTCGTTTGTCTCTTCATTCACATCAATCAAAGTTAATACCACACTGTACAGTATATTCTTCTCTAATTATAAAGCATGCATAACGTGGGAAGAAACCGGCTCTCCTATGCACTTATAAACAAACGTATGCATTTAGTTTCTTAACCTTTTCTAATTTCGTTCGTAGTTTACTTTTTAATTTGATTAGACGTCGTGTAGTAGGCTGGGGACGAGTTTCCCAAGACACGGGTCTAGCTAGATAGATACTTGTTGTACGACAGCTAAGTAACAACGGTTCTACACTACAACACAAGGAACAACGGTTGGTTGTTAATCGAGACTTGAAGGTCAAGATACTGTCTGTTCGTGTAGACAAACTGATATTATGTAGAGCCACTTTATTTATTCAGCGCCACAACGAACTTTAAACAGGATTGGAAGTTGAAAATTGCAATGCACTAGGCCTGCATGTACTATTTTGGAAAAATATTGTTTTCATTTTTATTTTAAATATTTTATTTTTTTTAATTAACAATGTAGGCCTATTTCTTTTTTTTTTTTATATATAACTGCTCCCTGTGTCCAACAATGAAGTCGGGTAGGGGATAGGAACTTAATCCCATCATATTCTGGCCCCTAGGTACATCGAAGCCGGCACACATACATTTTTAAAAAGTGATGTAGATAGGCCCTACCTAATGCGGAACAAAATAACTATACACACTTGACAAGATCTCGCAACAAACTAGCCATACTCGAGCACAAATCTGCGTTATTTGAGAAAGGTGTCATTATGGGGTTTATAATTATTGTCTACCAAAAAAATGTGTGTTATTTATCTAGCTGTAAGATGTTTCGTTTTAGGGTAAAAACTACTTTGCTAAACACTTGTCATTATGATTGGAATGAAATGTTTATCTTAAATATTAACCCAGCTTTAGTTGGTTGTGAAAATATTTGTCTAGAATACAGTAGTATTATATTAGATTAACCTGCAACCATTGACTATGTATCATGTTTGTACATTCTATGTCAAACATGTAGATACTGTATGTCAAACATGTAGATCACATAGGCCCTACATGTGATCTATTTGCAATAAATAATAACTGAAATATGAAATAAAATATTGACTCTAGAGTGGGCCTACATATTTCAGATTTCAGATTTATTTTATTCAAAAAAAAAAAAAAAAAAATACAAAATACATTGTATGTTACATTATTGAGAAGAGAAGCCCACGACATCTAGACAGACTTGAGTGTGGGTCATTTACTCATATATGTCAGCAAGATAGCAGTGTGGGAGCACAAACACGTTTGTGTTAGTAATATCTGAGTTGAAGCTATCTAGCATTAGTATATTGGGTAATCTGCTGAATTGTGAAAATTGTTGTTGAAAAGTGGTAGGCCTATCAATGCTTACACACTTAGCACAAAATATATTTAAAAACAAGTACGTAGGCCTACTGCATGAAAAATTACAAACACCACACGAAGAGAATAATGCAAACCAACTATTTAAATACCGGTGCCTATACAGGACGTTCAATTACAACTTTGTGCTGAAAAATGAAGGCATATACGTTTATTATAAATAATAATAAATTATATTTAATACTGCAGGCATACCCCTAGGTATTTGATAGACCTATTTTTATTCAGTGACAGAATTTTGCATATTTGAGCTTCACAACTCATATTTTGACAATGTTGGTAAGAACAAGATGGTTCAAAGATTCTGCCTGCCTTGTCACAAGTGATATCTGACATGTCATCTCAAGGTGCATATTATACACATTACCCTATTCAAATAAAACTGAGTAAAATTTTTGACATTTAAATTTTAAACAAAAATGGCTTGAAATAATGCCAATCAATGCCAGTCCTGTAAAGTAGGCCTACTGTATTATAGGCGTAAGGGATGGGACGTTTAAACGTGGGAGTGGCTTTAAACGTTTGTACTTTTAACGCCTCGTTTAAACGTGTGTACAGTAGGGATGTCAAAAAGCGTGTATTTCACTAAACGTGTACTCGCCGTCCACAAAAACGTGTACACGTTTACTTCTACAAGAAGTACAATCTGTGTTTACATTTTTATAGTATATAGTAAACCTGATACTCAATGGTCATTACATGTTCACTGCATAATAATGTACCCCCTCCAAGGAAATCAAGAGGCCTTACGGAATCCCCATTGACTCTGATATGTAGGCCTACGTAAAAAAACACTGCACGTCCTGAATATGGTTATAGTGTTAGGGTGGGGAGGGGGTAGGAGCCGAACCCGAGCGCCGAGCGGTCAGCGTCACACGGCTGCCGTGCCGTGGGTCGCTCGCTTCAGGCTTGCAGGCCGGACGTACACTGCATAGGGCAATTAATTACGTGAATCCACAAAAGAAGAATTTGTATTGAACTTGTAAAGTAGTATTTCCAGACTACACTATGACTAGACATCTTGAGAGCACACGCAACGCAAATAACGTCTTTCTTAGGGTAGTGACTCGGACCTACTGTCGGTGTCGACTGTGATGTGACTGTCTGTGAGCCACTTGCGTTTTCGTTCTTTACTGATATCCGATATTACAAATTTACGATGACTCACGCTGCCGAGTTCAAGACGCGAGGGTGAAATAGGAGACCACAACCACATCGCTATACCCGCAAATGAATGAACAATAAAGAGTGAACGGCGGCAAATTGGCTCATATGATAAGAATTCAGCAGGTTGCACACTGGATAAAAATAGCATTACATATAAATCGTTTACTTCTCAAGGAAAATCGGTGGCGTGTACACGTTTACACGTACCATCCCTAGTGTACAGAAGTGTTTGTATATAAGATAAGAAACAAATATTTTACAACGGAGCATACTGGAGTACTAGTTTACTATTATAGTTTTTTCTAGCTACAAATTGTAATTTTACCCAATGTTTCGGAACTTTTCGGTAATTTACTGCAAAGGTCATTTTATTCATCTCGTGGCAGGGGATATAAGCTTAGCGAATAAAACGTTTAAACGCGAGTTTTAAAAACAGTTAAACGTTAAGGCTATTAAACGTATTTGCCCATCCCTAATAATAGGCGTACTGTACGTAGGCCTATATACACATTAGCCAGCTCTCAGCTTTCAACGCAATTCATTGATCCGCCATAATGAATACAATTCAGGGAAATTACTTCTAAAAATAGTATTTTCCCTTTACGTAATTTATCGATTGAAACTGAAAGGATGAATGGTCTATATGCAGGTATACAGGCCTAGCCACATAAACTGTCAGCCTAGGCTAGATCAATATTAGAGCTAGATCAATACATGACCGTGCCATCATTAGGGGTGGGACACATGTTTGTTAGCTGATAATGAAATGTTCCAGCTAGGTATATTGAGGGTGAAGGTTTAGATTTGATTTTAAACTCGGGCTAGCTAAATAATCTTGCACACCTTGGGCCACATGTTCTGTTTTAAACTCTACCCACTTTTCATCTGCCCAGCACAGTAGGTAGATTAGATAGATATAGATCACATAACTGTGAATCACAATACGAAAATAAATTAATATTCCCCCAAAATAAGCTATCCTTGCTTCCTCAGGTTGTTGACCTGAGCTAAATTCTGCTAAATTCTTTTATTATACCACCTGACAAGTGGGGCTCATCCCGGTGACACTTTTGTACCTGAGGGGGGGACTATCCTATGCTTAAGTACCTGACTAGTAATCTTATATAGTGGCTGGCTGTGGGGGTCACGGCTCTCGGCATTTTAAATATCTAAGTGAATTCACGTTTGTTGATTTATACTTTTTATTTTTATGGACTCGCAAGTTTCACGGGGTAGGCTATAAGGTAGTAAGGGGCGGGAAGGACCACTGAATGTATTTTTACCTCAGTAAGCAATGCTCTTATTAAAACTTGACGCACGGCTATGGCTGGAAGTGGGTGGGAGGGGGAATCTCTGCCACTGTCGAGGTGCGTCGCCGCAGAGTAGGAGCATCAAGTATCAAGTATCAATTATTAACCTAAGTGCTGTCTTGAAAGAAAAAATAGCCCACAAAAGTTTTGCGTCCTGCAACTAGGCCCCTTACAACCCTTGCAATATATAAACCACATTGTCTACTAACTGATAGCTACTCTGTCCCAGTATTTAACTTTTAAAATATGGACACCTTAATCTAGGTTATCAGTGCCTACTCTGGCATCCATGGAAGATGTTGGCCATCAACGACCTAGTCGACGTTTACCTGCAGAGTGTACGTGGAGCTAGCCGTGTCGTATCGCAGAGCAAAGCGAGAGTCCCTGACGATCAGCGTACTTCCCGACGAGATGGGAACCGGCTCGGTCCTCTGGTTGCGATCGACCTTCATCCACAGTACGGGATACTCTTGGGCGTATTGAACGGAACATTCCAACTCTACGACGCCTCCGATGTCCTTGATCTGCTCCTGAGATATGTACGATATTGTGGGCGTTCTTTGACCCAGAGCTGCAAAATAAATATCGTGTACATAGTTTAATACAATATACCCGGTACCTACTTCGTGAGTAGGTCTAGGACCTATGCTCATGGGTGATTCTTCGGTATTCACGGAGTGAATCTAAAAAACTTTTTTTCAACGAAATGTAACAAAAATCACTTTTATATGTTACCTGTTACTGTATCTTTCCAATTATGTAAGGCGCATGCTTCAAAAAGTACATATTTATGTTTTAAATCAATTTAATTCTGTTGAATTAGCTAGAGCCTATGCCTAGGCCAATGCACGCCATTCACCATGTTCAACACTAGGATGAAGAGAAATATCTCTGCAGCAAAATAAGTGCTTTGGTTCTTTGTTATCAGCAGATGCACCAACTTAAACATAAGTTACTGTATAATAATCGCAGTATTTTCTATAATTTACCCCTTCTTCAAATTTGAAGAAGGGGTAATTTGAAGAAAGGGTTATTATTTTAAAATAAATTTATACCCAAAAAATAAATTACCCCTTCTTCAAGTTTGCGGGCGATATTCGGTTTCATTTCCTACGTTGGCTACTGAATCAACGTAGAACAGCTGATTGTAGCATCCAGTAGGCTGTGGGCATGTTGCTAATGGTGAATGGCGTGCATAGGCATAGGCTCGAGCCAATTCAACATAATTAAATTGATTTTAAACATAAATACGAACTAGGCCTATTTGAAGCATGCGCCTTACATAATTGGAAAGATACAGTAACAGGTAACATATAAAAGTGATTTTTGTTACATTTCGTTGAAAAAAAGTTTTTTAGATTCACTCCGTGAATACCGATTCTTCAATAAATGATAGCCTAGCCTCGGCCTAGGACTACATATTGCACATTCCCTAGGCCTAGCCTAGATCCACACCCACTCATGAGAGAAAATGCTAAGGCCTGGGCAAGTCTGTAAAGTAAGCTAGGCTAGGCCTAGGCCTAAACTAGCGTGAAATAATTTATGACGTTTAGTCCGATATAATTTTCCCAATCTAACCTATTCATCTTGAGAAATGTGTCATCTAATTAACCGTAAGGTGTGCCGCTAGGCCTAGGCCTTGGCCTCGCCCATTCCAACACAAAGGAAACAGCACTAGTGTTTACCATCAGTTGATTTGCTTTCGAGATGTTTCTTATACATAACTGAGTTACTTAAAATATAACAACAACAATAGAGTAATGGATTATCTCACCTATATTCAAAGTGCAGCAGAAAAACAACACCGAAATGATGTACTTCATCTCAGATGACTGTTTGGTTCTAGCGCGTTCCGCAATCAGACGGTAGGGGATAGGCTACGCCTGTAGCCGCGTCACTTTGCGAAGCTTGAAAACAGACAACACACACGAAGGCCAATAAGCATTTATTGCTCACGGGGACCGCAACTACGCAAATAATATATTTATCACAAAGTTCATGAACCTTATTGATCGATTATTTCCCAGAGAAAGTAGTACTAAAACTACCGACAAGCTGCCATCATTTTGTACACAAGTCACGGTTATAGATACACGAACTTCTGCGCATGCGCCGATTAAAACACTGTGCGCAAATCGCTCATTTTTAGTAGTTACGGTAGCTGCCAGGAAGCGCTAATGTTGCGCTATTATATGAGAAGCGTGACCAACATAATTAACAATGGAGAAATTAATTATGAATTACAAAAAAAGAGAGGATAAGATTTTATTCTTTTTGTATTTAGGTTTCATGTTATCTTGCTTTCTTGTACGGAATCACGCAATGTGAACAAGGACAAGAAATATAATATCTAAGATTCAGCCAAAGGTGACCAATTTTGTGTGTACAAACTCGAAGAGACTTTTTGCATTTATTTCATTTTTGTTTGGAATCATTTCCAAAAAATGTTAGGATATTCAACAAACATGAAGTCAAAATCGGGACATAAAATGATACATTGAATACCCATGGAATATTAAATTACAGTGCTGTTGTACTGCCCATTGGAAATTTACATTGGATTGACGATGCCTATATTTGTACCATGTATTAATCGACAGGCAAATAGATAAATAAATAAATAAAGCAATTATTCAATTTTATACAAGAATACACAACTGTATTTTTCTGCTGTAATTCAAGAATGTATTCAACAGATTGAATATAAAACAGCAGACAAAATTGCACCGGGCGTGTGTGTGGGGTGGGGGGGGGGGGGGGGGTTGTATGTAGTCGTTAATGTTTTCAAATGATAAATGAGATCTACTAACATGTTGGATTTACTAATTTGCTCACATCACATTTTTCATTTCTAAGGAAACAGACAAATTCACCTTCATTCACAGTAAAATAGCAGAAAAAAGAACAAAATCTGTAATGATCTTGCAAAACTATTATATTATTGTATTTTCTCCTTTTGATATATATATTTTAATGGTGGTAATTAATAAAAAATGAATTGTCTTCTATTTATGTAAAAATAAAAACGCGACAACAAATTACTGTTGGACGATTTGAATAAAACCAGCCGTTCGAAGTCTTGTAACTGACTATAGAGCGAGAACAACAGCTCACTCTACTTGATGACACAATTGCTCGTTTCCTATGTAGCCTCACCACTTTTTATCAGTTTAACATAATGACCTGTCATTCCTGCACAGCTACGCGCTACCTTTATAAAAATTGTCATTTAGTTACGCTTGACTACGAACTGTGACGTTTGAACTCTGAGTTTACCGCCACAAGTCACGCACCTGTTTTTGCGACGTTGGCAAAACTGAGCCGAGAACTGTATTCAAGCAGCGATCTACATTACCGACTAAAAAAGTTTACTAGATGGTGCTGCTGCTCAAGTGACGGACAAATTGGATACCTTTTCGACTTTAAAATAAAAGTGCTTACAGCAAACATTATAATTATTAGTAATTATTATGTTTTAAAGTTATATTGTTCTTTTATATTAAATTTTAATCATTTAATTATTTTTATTTTATCAAGAAAAAATGTCTAAGCAGAATACTACATAAAATTAGTTCTTATACTTTAATAAAGGCTTCAATTCTCACATCCCATGTGGTCTAGTGGCTAGGATAGCTGGCTTTCACCCAGCAGGCCCGGGTTCGATTCCCGGCATGGGAAAACTTTTTTGCACTTTAACTTTTACAAATCTCTGTTCTACTTTTATAATTTTACAAGAATGCAAGTGTACAATTCTAATTAAATCATATTTTAATATTATTTTCATGGATTGAAAATCGCAGGTCATTAATATTTTGCAAAGAAATTGAGAAAACACGAGATGTTGATTATTGTTAATTGTAATAATATGTAATTATAAATTTAAATTATAATCATAAAACATAACATAATAGCTGTTTATTTTACCTTAATACTTTTTTATGTGCATAACATTTATTTTAACCACAGCTTTTACTGTATCCGGTCTGTATTTATGTGCTTTGTTTTTTAATTCAAAATAGTTCCGGAGAAAAATGTATTATATTATTAATTACATATTATTATAGGTTGTGTCAGGCCTGGCTAGCCGGCAACGAAGACATTAGCCCAAGACATGGAGTACTCTGCTACTCCCCCCTACCCGATAAATTAATGTTGGAAACGGGGTCAAGATATATATATTTATTAATTATTTATTTATTTATTTATTTATTTATTTATTTATTTATTTATTTATTTATTTATTTATTTATTTATTTATTTATTTATTTATTTATTTATTTATTTATTTATTTATTTATTTATTTATTTATTTATTTATTTATTTATTTATTTATTTATTTATTTATTTATTTATTTATTTATTTATTTATTTATTTATTTATTTATTTATTTATTTATTTATTTATTTATTTATTTATTTATTTATTTATTTATTTATTTATTTATTTATTTATTTATTTATTTATTTATTTATTTATTTATTTATTTATTTATTTATTTATTTATTTATTTATTTATTTATTTATTTATTTATTTATTTATTTATTTATTTATTTATTTATTTATTTATTTATTTTATATTTATTTATTTATCTATTTTTTTTTTATTTATTTATTTATGTATTTATTTATTTATTTATTTATTTATTTATTTATTTATTTATTTATTTATTTATTTATTTATTTATTTATTTATTTATTTATTTATTTATTTATTTATTTATTTATTTATTTATTTATTTATTTATTTATTTATTTATTTATTTATTTATTTATTTATTTATTTATTTATTTATTTATTTATTTATTTATTTATTTATTTATTTAATTATTTATCTACAATAAACAAAACTACACAATCTCAATACAACTACTAGAGAAAAGAGAACACGAACAAGAAAAACTGATCCAGAAAAACATTTTAAAAAATTGTTAGGCCTACCTTTATACACAAATATAACAAAATTATATAATATAAATCGTAATCTATAAATTAAATCAAAATATAAACTAGCTCTTAATTGTAGGTAGTACAAATCGTGACCTCTCTAAACCATCACAGCTGGCACTTTCCAACCCGTAGGGAATATAATACGAGGAACACTTTCAGTAAACAACCTGTGTAGCCTATTCTGTCGCCATCGGAAGTAACTTTCGAACATTGCAACTCGTGAAATATGACCAGTTGACCAGTACGAGTCACTTGAGTAAACGGAACAATTGAGACAATGTAACGAACAGCTGAAGGGCAATTTCACTTCTTGAAGACTACTTTCCATCCTTCTGGGCTGACTGGTCGTGATGGTCTATGTGGTGTGAGCCGGTTGAAGCCGGTTGAGATTTGTAACCGATGCACTCGATAGTCGATATATTATCGTTCGAAAATCGTTATATTATTATCGTTCGAAAATTGATATTTCGTAAATTTCAAAAAATCTATGTAACCCTCGACCACACGATAATTGATGTATTATCTATCGATGTATAATTATCTCGTAAAATTTAAGTAATTGATAATAATCATTCACCACTAATAGATAATCTATGTAAGCTATATCAGAAAATAAGCAATATCTTGTAAAATTCCAATATTCGACAAAAATTCAATCACGATAATCGATGTATTATCAATCGATATAGGTTATCAATATCTCCTTGAAATATCACCCGTCCGTATCAAAATCATGATTTATTTATGAAGATACGTGCAAGACAACAATATTATTATTATTATTTAACATTATTTTTAACAAAGCAGATATTATATTTGGTACAAGCGCCGGCAATATTTAGATCTTCAGTGAGCAATTGCCTTGTTCTATCTAAATAGTCAATCCAATATTAATATGGGGTCGTTCGTAAATGAGACTGGTAGCAACAATCAGTACATACTTAGTAGCCATATTGGATGACAAGATATTAGCAAAAGAAACTGTTAGAGCAAGGAAGGTAATAGGGAAGGCTCACACATTTTTTTTATTTGCTTACTGGTTACCTCAAGTTAAAATAAACGGGAACTAATTGGTTTCGGCTCGAAAGGTGCATTAACATCGCTTCAACAGTAAGTCAAAGATATTGCTGTCAAAACACGCTCAGAAACGGACCTGCGCCATCTTGCTCGTGATTAAAAGGTTCTGACGTCATATCTCAGTAAACAATAATTGTATATCATACAAATAGTACTGAAATCCCACCCTTTAGTAGATAATTGCGCTCATAAGACTTTACTGAACCAACGTTTATTTCTAGTTAGTAAATGAACACTGCTCAACATTTATTAACAACAATATGTTAAATAATTGCATTATTTTAAACACGTTTTGGTAAATACTGTATCAAAATGTATTTTCTGAAGAAAACAGTGGTTTAAAAGGCATTGTTGTAAAGTCACTGCATCCTAGATATTGTAAAATGTCCAACTTAACATCAATTTGTTAACATCGTTGATATTATTAAGAATACTTCAAGGAGGCAGTTGTTTACATGAGTTATGACGTCAAGAGCCGTTTTTCAATTACGGATCGGGAAGTTCCAAATTTCAAACTTAAAATGCTAATAGAATTGGAAACATACGCGTCTCAGATATAAAAATTATACAGCTCGTATTTTTAGATAATGATCTTCCATTTTTAGGTGCTTTGAGGAATATTTATTTTTGATGAGACCAAAGATTCCAAACTAGGATGTAATCTTTGATGAGACTTCCCTATAGGGAATGCAAGTGCGCCAAAAAGTAACTACTTCCGGTTCAAGCTTGTTTTTACGGGATAGGAAAATAACATGTAAAATAGAAATGTTGGCCTAGAATATGCTCCCATTTATTCCCTATGTTATATTACCCAAAAATAAGGGTATCGGATTAACCGTGAATTATTTGTTTCTTTATGGTAATTTTTGTAAGATCCAGTATTTGATACAATTTAAACTGTAGCAAGTTATCCGAATGTCTACATAATGCTGCTTGCAACATCTACGCAAATTGAGCCAGCCGAGCTATGCTGAAGCTAGCGCTAACACGAAGTTAGACAACAATGTACGAAGACGGGCAGGCGATGGCTGTACGATGTTGCCAAGCGTATCGCACAGCCTTCACGGCACATATAGGTGGCGTTCGCAATGTTTACTTTGCTAGGATACTTGACGTGTTTCTTCGTCAGTTGATGGTCAGTTGTCTTTATTGCCGTTTCGTGTTTCGTGTTTGACAGATGTTTGACAGAAGTTAATTTCACGCGAGGGAAATATAGCGGCGTTTTATCTGACGCTCGTGTTCGACTGATTTAGCTTGTAATATTATTTATGAACACCTATTACCGATATCAAGAGACAATGACACTGAAAACATTACTAAGAGATTACTAAGAGTAATATGTGTTCCCTATGCCTTTAGAGTACGATAATATGCAGACAGACAAGGGTAGGTCGTCCGTAGCTATCTGTTAGCCTTTGTTTTTATTGATGAATTTGTCTAAAAATAATATTGTTGAATAAATATGACTGTATAAAATCGGAGCCTCAGTAGAAAATGCATTTAAATTAAAGTTTAAATAAAATAACTAAATTAGGTGCTTCTTGCAACACACAGGCAATGTCATCTGTCAGCTAGCTAGTGGTTGAAAAGTCAAGAGCTAAAGGCTGTGATAAACCTGAATAATGTAGCCCTATAATGGTTAGGGCCAATACTAGGCGTTATAACTTATTAATTACATATTACTGTTTATTATATTTTAGGACATTATGCTCAGACTTCTACTTACCTAGGCCTATAGGCCTCCATGATGTGCTGTCATTTTTTGTTCCAAATAATTCCAAGGGCCACAAATATTCTTTAACCTTGGTTGGCCATACACAATTGCATGAGAAAGGAAAAAATGTAGTAGGGGCCTATGTCCTCAACAACATAATATAACAGATATTTAGACATAATAATTTAAACAATCTAGTAGTAGAAATATTTATTATAGCATGTTTTCATTTTTATGTACAGTATCAAGTTACTATACAATACACAACATACAGTAACATACATCCAACATGGTATGTACCTGTGGCACTATGTTATTTACTAAAACATTTTTTTTCCCCTGTGCAGAGTTGGCTTCTTCAACCATTCTTCTTTCTACTAAGCTAAAAAAATAGCCTATCTGTATCACTGCAACCATAGTATCGCTTGTCCAGGTATGTTTTCTATAAAGAAAGTTGAATAATCCACCAAAAAGAGGAAGCAACATCAAAGAATTAAAACTGTATTGAATTGGGGCTTGCAATAAAAGTATGGCCTTTTTTATGACAAAAAGTTACCATAAGAATCAACCCTAGGCCTCACCCATTAGAGTTCGGTTCTGAGTTGAATAGATCCAGGGTAGGTTTGATTTTCTTATTTAGGCGAGTAAAAGTATTGAGTCGTCTGACCTTGTTGTAGAGTAGGCCTATGTCTTAAAAGAACAGAAAATGTACCAACCGATAGTCTACCTTCAGCTATTCAGCTTCAGCTAGTGTGAATTAATTATATTAACATTTAGATTTACTTATTTTGGATATAAAAATGCATTGAACACTAGTACTTCCTCCATCCTAACAATACCCCAACAATAACACTTTACGAGGAACAATTTTAACTGTACCTGTGTGATTCAAGTCATCTACAAAAGATAAACAAGAATATTATACAAAACACTTATGCACTTTTCACCCAACGTTTGCTGTTATATTGCCACGAATTAAATCACACCCACGTAAATCGATTGACAATGAGATGAAGCTGCTGCTGTTGCACCTCTAGCTCTGTTTGTTTGGCCCCGATCATGGATGCTGTGTGCTACTGGTCCTGGTCCTGGTCCTAGTCCATGGTGGTGGTGGTGGTGGTACAGTAAGCGCCAGTCGTGGGGTTAAGTTCCTCTCCACACCTGAAACAATATCAATTTGAAATAATTTTAGACTATATGCAGCTACAAGATGAAAATTATTGGTAATATTTGAAGAAATTTTAAAAATTCTATTGCAAAAGTGTGTTCCCTCACTAGGTATCAGGTGCTTGAAAAACAATTGCCTATTCAAACCAACTCAATAAATATAATATTAAGTAATTTTAAAGTAAAATTTGCTGCTGGAGAAACACTAGTTTTTACTTTTTAATACTTGTTGCTAGGTATCACCTCTACAGCAAGGAGTGAAAATAAATTACCTACCTATTTATTAATTTATTTAAACAATAAAATAAATAAAGAAATAACAAAGCTTTGTAATGGAAAATAATAAAGTGATCCATTTAACAAATAATTAAATAAATGAAGTAATTTTTAAAAAGATTTAGAATAAAATCAACATAAAACATTGTTTGGGAATGTTTTACATAAAGCTTTTGTACCAATAACTCTTTTACAGTAATCTGTACCAGTTGTTCTCATAAACCGTTCTGAAATAGGTTAATTATCAATACTGTGTGCTTACCTAAGATCATGTATGCTGATGCATATAGGTACATTTTGTGGGTGGGAATAAGGCATGTAGGCCTACACATTCATTAATCGATTCATCCAACCCTGGTGTATCGACATGTGACTGATGTGAGGTGTCGCTAATAATTGTTTCTATTTTCTAATTTGTTCCAAAAAAATCTAATATTTACAGATAATTTAGCTCTTGTGGACACTAAACTCAGTGCAGACAAAAATAATTGGAAAGAATAGGAGAATGCATTATTTTGGGGACTGCGTAAAATATGTTCTTGCCATTCTTTAGCCTTAAACCTACGTTTTATGTGTAGGTAGCCTACAACAGTTTTATAGTTTACTACGTGTATCAAATCATACTTTTTAACTAGATTTTCACTGTCCTACACTCAAACCACCAACATTTAAGCATCATGTTCCTCTTCCTTAACACTGACCCTACTGTGACCCTTCCAATTGTGAATAATCGTAACATGAAATGATAAAATTTTACAAACCTAAGAGGCAACAGTAGCTGAAACTTATGTAGGGCTAAGGTGGCTTTGCTGCCAAATGTATTGTTGCTGACACATTATACCTTGGAGGCCACTGTACATGGTAGGCCTACCATTCGTTACCGGTAGACTAGGTGGGGTTGCTGGAATATGTGCGATGAAATGCGTACTTACACAATTTGCTAATTATATCCACCCTGTTCTCGGCCGGTCTTTTAATCCAATGTGTATTTCATCAATGCACCCAATGGCATTGGGGAACTGGCACAAAGCATAGCTAAATCTGAAAATACAAAAGATACTTCGTTAGTCAGCCAATTAACATCAAGGATACAGCTTGGGCATATAAGCAACTGTCAATTGTCATAATTGAACAGTCGTTACGCATGTCTGGCGCCTTAGGTCCGAGCCCTACGCCTAAGGTAGGCCTAAGCTATGGGTTCTAGGCCTTACAATTGGAATTATCTAGGCTACGCTAGGCCTAGACCTAGAGGTTAGCCTAGGCCTGCGGACAATGATGTAGGCCCACCGGTAGCTTAGACCTAGCTCAGTTGACCTTGGCCTATGCCTAGGTGCCTGAATTAATCTAGAACCAATTATGTTAAGTTAATGAGTCTGTTCTCCAACTTACCTTGTTTGTCTATGAGGCTAGGCCTAGGATAGCCTTGGGCGTAGCACTTCGAAAGGGTAGGCCCTAGGGCTCCGCCTGAAGAGCAATGTGTCCATGGCTTCTCAAAACCTCTTCAATTGACACTTCCCAGCTAATTTTCGACAGATGCCAATATAGCGCATAAACACACTTGTCTTCCTGACGGAATGTGACACCAAGGACAAATCGAACCACGGGCAGGTAGGCCTAGGCCTACGAGCAGATGACTAGGGTCCTAGGGCTAACCTAACCAACCTCGAGTTTGGCACACACTTTGTGAATGGAAAGTAATAATTTCGTAAAAGCTTATTGTTAGAGTAGTTTGGAAGATCCAGCTATTATCGGAACACTCTTCGTTGCCCCTCAATTACTTGCTCGATCCAAACTGCAACCAAACGTGAGACCTCGAAGTGTCAGCTGTCTGCTGTTGACATTTTCAAGAAGCCTGCGGTAGGCGGGGCTAACCTAACCTATAACTTCGCGGGAAATTAAAAGTATTTCAAACGGGAAATGATTGTAATACGTTTTTGCTAAGTATTTATATATAAATTTAGCCTTCAATTTGGAACACACGTGTACTAAATGTTTCAATTAATTATTTTAAATCTGAAGAAGCACGGGTCCTCCATGTTGAATAAATCCCAGTCCGCAGCCTGCTACTGCTACTTGATCTTGTTACGGAAAAGGCTGTGATGTGCACTATGTGGCAACGCCGCCTCGGTTTGCAGAAGTTTCGATAACACCAAATAATTTAAAAAGTGTCACACTTTTAAATTCACAAAAATTTAGAGTATATTATGAACAATCAGTGTTCACAACGGCATAACTTTGAAACTAACTGTTTGAACAGGAAAGATTGCATACACGTTCAAACTTCAGCGCCCATGCTAATCTTATGGACCTAAAATATGAGTTTGAACCGGAAGTAGTTACTTTTTGGCGCACTTGCATTCCCTATTGCGTCATTGGTCGCAAGTTTTACTTCCAAAGCACTTGGAGAATTCGTCGTGCCTAATAAATTACAAACAACTTGAAAGAGCCGAGTTGGCCCCATCCAGAGTAGGAAATATAATAATATCTTTGGTCCCATCCTTGTTCTTGCATGGTAGTTCTTCGTTCTGCCGCTCAGCGCCACTAAACGGCGCCCCTTGCTAAACACGCGTAGGCAACCACCCTTTCAGCAAGCAACGAGACTCTGTCAAATACATAGTCGTTCCTCACGTGCTCCTCAACTCAGCCTTTCCTCAGACTCACCCAACCACCAATCACAGAGCAGTCCACATGGCAATGCTGCTCTGTGATTGGTGGTTCAGCGAGGCTGAGTTAAGGCTTGAGTCTGGACTATGCATATGGATCTTAGTCGTTCCTCACGTGCTCCTCAACTCAGCCTTTCCTCAGACCCGCCCAACCACCAATCACAGAGCAGTCCACATGGCAATGCTGCTCTGTGATTGGTGGTTGGGCGAGGCTGAGTTAAGGCTAGAGTCTGGACTATGCATATGGATCTTAGTCGTTCCTCACGTGCTCCTCAACTCAGCCTCTCCTCAGACTCGCCAAACCACCAATCACAGAGCACAGGGGCGGACTGGGATAGAAAGGCCCGGGATGCTGGGAATCGAGGGGGCCAGCACAAGGTAGCGTGGCGCAGCTGGGGTCTGGGGCGAAGCCCCAGCCGCCGGTGGCAAATACGCCGCAGGCGTAAACAATTTTTTGGGGTTGCATTAAATTTTATGGCCTAAAATTCGATTTTAGGGCGCGATTAACAGAGGCCACCCTACCAGTAGCAAAATAATTTTTATTATATTCAATTAATTACATTGAATATTTACAATAAAGATTACAATAAATTCAATAATAATTTCAAAATAATTTTTATAGAGTGGGGTTAAGATTTTTTTAGCAATATACAGAGAAGTATTTACATCATAGGAACTTTCTGGTAGCAGCCTGGGAGCCCGGATTTGCCCAGGGCATCCCTAGCCAGTTTGCGCCTGGCAGAGCAGTCTACATGGCAAACCAATGCTGCTCTGTGATTGGTGGTTGGGCGAGTCTGACAAAAAGGCTGGCCGAGTTGAGGAGAACGTGGTGAGGAACGACTATGTATTTGACCCTTGCTAGTTGGGGCAACTCTATAACAGCTAGGCCGGTGCAAAGGTTAACTGTGTTGTACAATATACAGCCTTTAGAAAGGCGTTGTGCGGTCATAATGCATCTGGTACCTGCCGAGTCAGACGGTTACTGGCCTTGTAGGCTTATCGGATCGCCATCGGACAAGTAAGCAGACATACAGCAAGTCTAGTTACCGTTGGTTAGAGCAGATTGGAGGGTTCGAAAGCTTGTGTAACAGCTTCGTTCTTCTCGTCAACTGCTCGGCAGTCCAGGTTAGTGGAGGAACCTATATGACTGGTCAAAGTTACACCGTCCATTCAGATGGGACGTAAAGCCGATGGTCCCCTTTGGTACTTTCCGACAGGAGTAGGCTACGTGCTGGTACCAGGCTTCCCCTTCTCCCTTCCTCATTATCATTCATCACTCATCAGGCTAAAGAGGGCATTGTGCCCTACACTGGTCTTAATTACAATAAAGTAAGTAAAGTAATGCTAGGAGAACGCTCTGTGTGACGCGTTGATAAGGGAGTCCACGAACTTTCTGGCGGAAAGTTCTCAAAGCTATTGTCGTGTTGTTCAATGTATAAGAGATAAATATTTAAGTATTGCAAACGGCCTTGCTGCTTCAGCGCCGTTATACTGAAAACACTTATATCATCAATGTTCACATTTGTTCAAAAAAACAACAATCAATAACTATCAAAACAAAAATGTGCAAAGATTAGAATTTTTATTGTTATTATAGTTATTATACTTCCTGCCATTGTTCAATAAAAGATTGATTGTCCATATAACTTATAGTTATAGGGTTACCCCCCCTCCTTCTCTATGTCAGGTTGGGGTGGGCGGACCGAAGAGGCCCCTTGGTCAAGGCCTGGGAGAGTGTGAGGGGCAGTGTGGAACGTAAGAGCCTAGTGACCGGACACGGTGCTGGGTGATTGTGTGTTCCATGTATTCACTGTAATTTGTAGTATTTAAATATTCGTAGTACTAATAAATAATCATCGTTTCTTATGCATCCGTGTAATTAGTGACATTACTCATCATTGACTATCCTAAATCATCCTTGGAGATGTAACAACGTATGGATTTTTCGTTGTCATAGTTACTTCACTACAATTCAGCAATACAAATGTTATTTGCATCTATAACAATACTTCGGATCGCGTTGAAACTAGTATATTTGTGACCGGACGAACAGTTACTATAACATGGCTATCTCACATTTTCCCGCAGTTTATTTTAGAAAAATATTTTATATTAACTGTAGTGTAACTTTGTAACTTCTCGACCGATTTGGCCACACAACTATATTATGTACATTCCACATTGAGGCTTGTGGATGGTCCAAATTTCAGCTTGATCGGACTCTCCGTTCGACCGCTATCGCGAGACATAAAAACAAAAAACAGAATGAGTGCCATAAGAGTAGAATCACTGTGGTAGAATGGAGACGCTCACTTCGCCTAAAGAGTAAAGACTGACCTGTCTTATCTGCCATCTATCTTAGAACCAGATTATCTGTAATACAAACTACTTTCTCGATCTGTCTACGAAGAGCCAGCCTCGCCCGATCTCGAATTCTTCTGAAAACAACAAGGCGGTAGTTTTTAATCCTAAATGAACGCGTTTTTGAACGTTTCAAGATAAAGAAATGGTAATTCAAACCATTGTCAGTGTCAGCTGAACTTGCTAAAGAATGAATTTAAAAACTTTTTAAATTATAATTGTTAGTAAGGGAAAGTATTTCTAACTAATAATTAAAATAAATACATAAATAAATAAATTAATTAATAAATAAATAAATAAATAAATAAATAAATAAATAAATGAATGAATGAATGAATGAATGAATGAATGAATGAATGAATGAATGAATGAATGAATGAATGAATGAATGAATGAATGAATAAATACATACATACATACATACAGAAATTTAAATACATATACATACAAGTATCCAAGCCATTTTGTGTGAAGCCTCTAGACCACAGCTTGACTGTTATTAAAGTGTGTCAAACATGTATTGGGCCTCTAAATAATTGACTCAGGTCTGAATTCGCCAAACTTATTAATCGGCCGATTTACTTATCTCAGATTGATTACCATGGTTTCAATTCAACAAACATTACAATTCAAAATGCATGCATGCATCTACTTCTACTGGGCGCCATATTTGATCTCCGATTGATAGAAAATCGCCGGATTAAAGTTTGATGAAACTGGCCCTCAGATATTGTTTGACTGTACAAGCTTGCCGAATGTCGACTATGCCCGGATTGCGTCAGACATCTTAAAACGTGTTTTATATAAACGTGTTTACGTGTTTTATATCGCAATGTAGACCTATATAATCCTATGTAGAGACCTTGTCGATACAAAAGGCCAACGTCTTTTTTAGAGATAATAATCGTCATGAATTATTGTTATTTTGTATTTTACCAACGCCAATCTTAAATTAAATTTTAAAAGTCTAAAGTGGACCTATTTTAGCTCAACTTTTTTTATTGACACCTCTGTATCAATAAAATCAATGTTGATAGCTTGAGAATTCGTCGTGTTAGTACTTATTTCGTCCATATCCACTTTTCACTTTTTTTTAGTTGTTATGGTATTGCATATTGTCAATGCGTATTTAACCGATTTCCGCAATCTCTCGTAGAAATTTTCTTTTACTGTCGATTATCTCGGTGCTTGTTTGATCCATATCCACGAGGTTGGAATAAATGTCAGTGCTTATTTGAGCCATATCCACATGCACCAATCAGAACCGCGGGATTGATCGGCCGGCCACTACGAACAGTTGCGATGGCATTCAGAGGATTTTCCATTCGTGTGTTCTGCGTTGTACGCTTGCTGACAGCTGATTTGGCAAGGTGTTTATTATATATTATCCCAATATCTGAGTTCATCTCCAGCACTGAACTTGCCCAAGGAACTGGATTTCAGATAACGAGTTTGTCTTTTTGATATTTCTAGGCCTAGGCTCTGTAAGTTATTGAGCTTGTTCATAAACAAATTTTATATTAACCCTAGATATAGGACCTAGGCCTACTGACTAGGCCTGACCAGTGCCCGAAGTGGAAATATAAAGTTGGCGGGATGAACAGTAGTATAGGCAGTCATACAAATAGTATTATGCCTGCACAAGTAAACTGTGAGACGGGTGGAAGGGTAGGTCCGTAATCATCGTCAAAAAATGTACTTGAAGGGGAATACGGGCACAATATTAACATGTTTTATTTTAATTGTACTTACGGAAATGTCATACAATTCTAATATAAGTTCTATAAATAAAACTGTACTCTACTCGTCAGTAATTGCCCGGACTGCGGCGGAAGGGATTGCGAGTGGGCTGAGTATGTATAGGCAATCCGTTCTAAGAGTAGCGATTATTGCTGGGGGTGGGTGGGGGGGGGGGGGGGGGGGTGACGCGTGACCGGAGACTTAAAACATTATTCGTTCTACAAACGTCTCATCCACGTGTCATAAATATCCAATCAAAGAATGAGAGAAGCAATTTTTGGAGTATGATTTTAATTTCAATCATTCCACTTGTTAATATTGTTAATAATAAGCGGGGTTAATAACCTTTGGAATTTTGTGTGTACTCGTACTTGTAATTACTTGTGTGTAAGTTAAAACTTTGAAATCGTTTTATTAATAAAAACAAATTTGCAATCAAACCATTTATATAATTTCTTGTGTAGTTCTTTGCCATCTTATATTTTAATATGCCATTGCAAGCAATTAAACCCAGTCGAGGTGGTTCCTTCTCCTCGTGGTGACCGGTGCCTGCAACGAGGGTGTTGTGTATAATAATAATATCTCACTCATAATTTCTTTCTCTTTTTTTCCTTTGCTGATGCCCAAATGGCAACCTAACCCCTACCCCTGTCGCACCCTATCCTTTTCACTGACAGTTAATATGCGACGTGTGTTCATAGTTTCTGAGCCAGGATCGTTATCATTTTTGTAGCTGCACAGGTCCACCACTGGCCCTTCCTCGTGGTGTGGGTTCCTCCCACTTTGCTCATTCTCAACGTGTCCCAGTAAATCCTAGGAATGTCCATAATGTCCCTCGCCTACGCTAAAATGACAATAACTATGTTTCTAAGAAGTGCCTTGTAAAGGAACCCAATCAATCGCCTAACGATTAAAACATCTTTATCAGTGTATACTGTAATTATAACTAACGTTTTTGTTTTTGTTGGCATATTAAAGCAATTTTTATCATTTTTTTTATTTTTTTTTTTATTTAATTTTATAAGCTTAAACATTAAATAAATTGATAAAAAAATTATTTTTATGCCAAATCAAGTGCCCTGTACTACTAAGTCATCAAATATATAAATTATTATCCAAGGTACACCAATTACGACCAAAATAAGAGTAAAGTGGATATGGACGAAATAAGCACTAAAAATTTATTCATTTTTGTCAGGAGCTGTAGTCCATATCCAACAATGAGTGCCCTGTTCTGGGGGAAATACAAAAGCAAAATGTTTTGTTATTATGAAAATACTTATACTGTATCCATACTTGAACAATAGAATTCAAAAATGGTGGATGCCTTGTAACAGATAAAAGTACCAGCAGTTTTACTTTCAAACCCCGTTTTCTCCGTCTGCGAAAAAGCGGATATGGACGAAATAAGTACTCACACGACGAATTCGCTTCGAGATAAACTTATTGAAAAAGTGATTCCTACGCGAAATTGTAATTGGTATCAGCTAGACGTGACAAATATTGCGATTGTATTTTAAATTTATTATTAATAGTAAATTTTTGAATTAACTACGGAAATATAAATTGTAACGATAACAACATTTGAAAGTTTTTAAATTCATTTGTTTAGCTGATACAAAACTCGGTTTACCCCCAATTTATAAGATTTAAAAATCACAGCAAGCCAAAAGCATTATGGCGTTTAAGATGGCAACTTAGCCGGTAAAAAATGACCGTCAACCGATTTTGTTCAGGTCAGCACTTTTCTGAATATAATGGTGTGTAGCGTGTACACAACACAAATGGGTGAAATCAGTATTTGAATCAATATACAGTATACACTTGTCATATACTGCGTATTTTAACACTTGGCACACATCCAACACTACTCGAATTTAAAAAATGATGTCAGTGGTTTTTGTTTTGTACACTAGTGGATTTCTTTTTTCAAACGTTGGCATTTGGTTACAGCATTCGACTCTCGATCTCGATTAACTAAGGGCTGAATTCACAGTGTTGACAGCGAACTCATGTTTTGTAGTGTATAAGTGTGTTTTTGTGAATTATAACCGCTATAATGTCTCGTTTTCAATCAAATAAGAAACATTTGGGTTCTAATCAGTGTATTAAACCTAGGCCTAGTGTTTCTGTTGCTGGCATTGATGCAAATTGAGTAAATACTTAACAAACGTGTGCGGAAAATATTCCACGGGCAGATTCTAGACCTAACCTCACATCTGAATCTGATCTTCAAAGTGCTTCAAAATGAAAATTGTGAGAGGATAAAAATCATCAAAATATCAACGGATGTCAAGGTAATTCGATCATTGATCTATAATTAATTTCTAACCTAACTAAAAGCGATGTTTACCGCGGCACACAGTGAATTACAAACTACAATTTAAACTGATTGTCCGCGGGAATTTTAATTTTTGATATCTCAGCAACTACTAGACTTTCAGGAAACAAGAGTATTATGATGTTTATTATTATAATATGACCTATAATTGCAGTCAAAAAATGAAGGGTTTAATTTCTATTAAATATGAAAGGAATAGGCCTATAAATGTAAAAAAAAAAAAATACATAAAATTATGAAATTACAAAATAAAACTTGCACATAGACTATGTGTATGGTACATACACCTAACACCACTGTAGGTAATTTTGGTTATTTTACTCAAAACACATATATAATCTAAGACCCCTAAAAATGTCAAGTATGTATGTAAATAGTAACTGAGTAAAATACCGTTCCTAAAATTGCACAAAATCTCATGTTAAAATGTTGGTGGTATGGTTGCCTTTTAGGGAAACCATAGCAACGTTAGCTCTTATACCTAAAATTCTTAGCCCAGCCAACGAGAGGTGATGTTTTATATATCCGGCCAATGGTAGCGATCCTAAGTAAAACATTTAGGCAAATGCGTGTCTAGGAACAAAATAGGTATTAACTCTTATCTTATCTAAGAAAGTGTTTAAACCAACATTTACATAAAGTTGCCCCAACGAAAGTATTCTGATCCTTACGACACAGCCGAGTCCAAGGTGACAACTTAATTTTCTACGTCACTAATTCCTACCATCTAATCTTTAAACAAGGTCCATTGGGGATAATTTAAGACCTTCCGTTGGTTACCTGTAACGGTGGGCGTGGCCAAACCGCCGAACCGTGCATTTACGAGTGTGTGAAAGAAAAGAACGCCAGGTATCTGTTGATTTTCTTTCAATTGGCGCGGTTGAAAGGGGTAGTAGACAATTGCCTGAGATCTGTATGCGAATACTTTCGTTAGGGCTACTATAATACAATCCTATTTTAGGTTCACTCCTCATAATTTCGGTGCAATAGCCTTGAAAACTAATATAAACGTCTTTCTTCATTGATCAAGATACCGATAGAGGTGGCTCAGAGGTAAGACGCGATACTCCAATTCGGGAGGTCGCCGGTTCGATTCCGGCCACCGGCAGTCCTGACTGAAAGTTTTTTCCGAGATTTTCCTTAAGCGGGTGTTACACGGAGAAGTAAGAAAAGTAAAAAGCAGAAAGTGAAGAGTAGAGATAGCGTGTAGCTTACGGGACTTTTCACTTGTTCAACATTGCCCTACTTTGGAGAGAACTTCTCACTTTTGTTCTTTTCCCGTAAGCTACACGCTATCTGTACTCTTCACTTTCTGCTTTTTACTTTTCTTACTTCTCCGTGTAACATCCGCTTGAATCATAAAGGCGAATGCTGGGATTGAGTCCTACTATCAGCCCTCGGTCATTCCTTTCCAACTGTCCAAACACCCTAATAACCTAGTTAATCACGTGAAGAGGGGCACCTTAGGTAAAGCTAGTGTGCACCCTATAACAGGTATTCCTACAAAAAAAAAATATCAAGATACTAATTGCCGTTCTCTGTTACCGGATTAAAAATACTCGAAAGAAATAAAACATGAATATGTATTCACACTTCCTTAAACGCAATTATACCTAGATAAGAGATTAGTACAGTAATTGTTTTGTCAATTATACAAGACCAGCAACCGTAGCTCAACCAAGGTTGGCGAGAAAGTGGAGGTCGTTCGAGAAGGCCTACTACTTGATCTCCGTCTATAGTAGCCGCCACTTTTAGTCGGAACCAAACCGGATGCTGAAGACGGAGCATCAATTCAACGCGCGCGACTTGAAAACTGTCATCAGTGTTGCCCGATCCACCGTATACCTTCCTTGAAGAGACGCGTGCGTTACGGTGCATCGCCCCCCTCCCCCGTACTGACAAGGGAGATGCGACAACACAGCTTTGCGAAAAAAAAAAAAACATCTGCTCAAGAAAGTATCCTAATTGGCTGGTCAGGTAGTGCCCCCAATGGGTTTCAACATCTATAGTAGGCTAGATCGCCAGGCTAGCAGCAGTAGGCGTAGCACTTTGATGCCATCTTGAAATGGGCAAATAACACAGGTGGGGATAGGAGTTTCTAATGCGACTTTCTGCCATTGGCAGCGCTAGCAGTACTAAAAGGTCCAAATTAGCATGTAAATTGCCAGTTTCAAAATGGCTTCAAATCGCTACGCTCGCTACTGAGTGGAAGGTTGGGGGACTGGTGATCTAGCCTACTATAGATGTTGAAAATCATTGAGTGCCCCTCACCCCTCGCGACCCTTCCCGGATCGCCGTGACCACGTGCAGCGCACAAAAGTACGAACACTATTTTCAAACAACCGCGTAGACAAGCCCAATCCACATCATAAAGTCACTTCCGGTTTGGTTCCGACTAGGGTACGGTCCGAAACCTGTTGAAAGCACTTTTAGCGTGCTTGGGCTGGTCCGTTACCTGTTGAAAATGATATTCCTAGCGGTCCGAAACTCAAATCTTGAGCGTTTCAAGCACGCTCCAGATGCCCGAGGTTTTCGTGCGAGCATCTTCAGCATTTGGATTTAAAGGGCGGCGTTTTGAAACAGAATGGCGTCATTTGAAGAGGTAGCTGAAGACAACACCGAAGTTATAAGTTATCTCTGTTTGATCCGACTACCGGGGAAAATATTGTTGTGAGGGTGCCACAAGAACAGGCAACCAGGATTAATAATGGTCAGTGTAATTTATATATCTTATAACCATTCGCATACAAAATATGAATCCGACCCTAACCTAAAAGCTATCAATTTCGTGCGCATTTCGTGCTGGAGGTGGTCCGAAACTTGTCGTGCTCGAGGTTTCGGACCGTACCTAAGAGTGGTTCCAACGAAAGTATTCGCATACCGATCTCAGGTCATTGTCTACTTGGCCCCTTTCAACCGCGCCAATTGAAAGAAAATCAACAGAACCTGGCGTTCTTTCACACATTCGTATAAATGCACGATTCGGCTTAGTCGAGTGCACGCCTAGGCGGGTTGGCCACACCCACCGTTACAGGTAACCAACGGAAGGTTTTAAATTATCCCCAATGGATCTGTTTAGATTAGACGGTAGGAATTAACGAGGTAGAAAATAAAGTTGTCACCTTGGACTCGGCTGTGTCGTGAGCATCAGAATACTTTCGTTGGGGCAACTATATAGCGGAGACTCGTCGAACTTGCTCGATAAACTGTAGGCCTATCGCTCGACAGGGAATACCGTTACATATTATAACCAGCTTCAAGGACGTCCACTCTAAGAAGCAATGAATTATACTAATCTACAACTAGTCTACTGTATTAGTCCATGCAGACAATCATTGCCACGTATGCCGTACCTAATTTGATTAAAATCGTACCAAATTTAATTGGTCAAAAACGTAAAATTTAAAAAACAAAATAATTTCATGCTCACTCTCCTTTTATTGGTAATTTTGAAATCTATTTCGTTGACTGACGTCAGGAAGTCGCCTCTAGACTTTTTCGAAGACGTAAATTTGCCACTATCGAAAGATTGGCATGCGTGTGTATACACATCCTTGTCGTCATATAGCCTAGTTATTGTCGAGTAATTAAGAACGTCGTTAAATATCAAATTTAATAAAAATGAGTAGAAGAGCAGGAATGGGATACTATAGGCTAGTTGTATATTGGCTTGTTCACTGCCACTTTCTCTCACTCGCTGCGCTTCTGCCCTATGGTGTCATGGCCGCATATTGTTGTGTATTGTTGTTCTTACGCAGATTTAGGGGACCCTAATGAGACTCATATACAAAGGGTCCTAGATAGTTTTTAAAATGGTCTAGTACAAAAAACCATCAATACAAATTGCTATAGATGATTTTCAGAATTGATCTAGAGGGCCGTGATTAGCTCCATCTAAGGGTCCTTGAAAGTTATGCATTTTTTATTCTTGTGCATTGTTGTCATTAAAGATCTAGAGAGCCGTGATTAGCTCTTTCTTAGAGTCCTTGATAGTTATGTTGAGGTGCATTTTTTATTGTTGTGCATTGTAGTTATTGAAGATCTAGAGGGACGTGATTAGCTCTATCTAAAGGTCCTTGATAGTTATATTCAGGTGCATTTTTAACTGTTGTGCATTGTTGTCATTGAAGATCTAGAGGGCCGTGATTAAAGCTCTATCTAAGGGTCCCAGATGAATTTTGAAAAGGGTTTATTGTTGTGTCTCAGTTTTTGATGTTGTTGTTGTTCGGCAGAAGTGCAGTAGTGGCGCGCTCGCTGCCTCGAGCTTTGCGTGAACCAGCCAATTATTTTCAATTTGCTAAGAAGCAAAACAACAAATTAGTTGTAATTTTATTCCCGTATTCTCTCTAACATTGGCTAGAAAAAATAATGAACGCATGGCTTATCACTTATTGTCTCCTTTGTTAATCAGTTTTTATAACTGAATAGTGAATACTGAATACTGAACATTAAATAAATAAATAAATAAATAAAGTTTAAATAAATAAAGTTTAAATTTGAACTGAAACCTGACTGAACGCTATACATAAAGGTTTTGCTGATATGTGGGGAACATTTTGAGGCATTTGTAAACACTGAAGTCCCAAGGTTAAATAACAGTAACACACTTACACAGATAGACAATTTTACATAGCATTTTATTTACGTTTATGTTACAATAGCAGATATTTTCACATGGTACCACACAATCAATGTATAAAATTAATAAAAAAATATGGTAAAATGATCTTCTTTACTGTTAAAAACATTAAAAAATGACTTTGAGATAGTTGTCAAGCGGATGTATACTTTCACGTTTCCTGTTTCAACGAACCGATCTAACTGGTATCTAGAAAGTGGTCATGCGCTCATAGAAAGTAGTTCTACTACTCAAACAGCTGTTGTAGATGCCTATTTTTCTCCGTAGCTAAGTCATTTCGTCTTTGAAAAATACCGGACTGGATCGAGACCAAACGTGTTTAAACACGTTTCAAAGCCTAATCAATCAACTCTTATATACTTGATTTAAATCTAGTCCAGTTAAATTTCTTAATAATATGCAATTTTTTTTGTTCAAAAAAATCTTTTACATCATTTTGTGTTGTAATTCAGTATACAACCTAAATTTGGTTTACTGAATACGATTTTATTTTTAGTGACTATTTGTCAACACTTTTGTCATTATATCGTTTAAATTTTTTTTTAGATTTTTAAAATATTTTTTTCTCCACTATCTTTAATGGAGTGTTCTGTTATCGATTTTGGTGTTGTATTATATAACTTTTTTTGTACGGGTGGGTTTACTTTAGTTCTTTATCATCCCGTTGTGTGATTCACATTATTTGAATTTTTTTATAATTTAACGTGTCTAGTGAAGTGATTGTTTAATTATAATTTTTGCCAGTTTAACCGTTTGGAATAAATCAGTTTTCGGCTATTTGAAGCTTTTGAAGCTTTCTAATCTAGCATCCGATCACAAGTGCTTTGCATATTATTATAATAACCAGTATCCAACTAAAATGTATTGAACTTTTCATAAACAAACTGAATATTTACCATTCAAGGACACCTGTTTCTATTCAAAAAACAAAAAAATTTAAAAAATCTTTCATTTTTGTTTTTACTCTACTTTTAATTTTCATATTTTACATACTGATGAACACGTTTTCATTTTGGGCACTTTTTTAAATTACATTTTTTTTTAAATGAAAAGTATAAAATTTCAATATTTTCAATCCCCGTTTTTGCTACAAGTCAATAAAAAATTAAGTAGTTTAATTTTCTCTTCACTCGCAGCAAAATCGAGAAATCTTCTCGGAAAAAATGGTTGTTAACTGGAATTGCCCCGTCTTGGTACGTTCAAAAAGGTGAAGATGGATAATTTCTGCAAGGCGGTGACAATTCCACAGTTTCCGAGGTGCTATCTAGATCTAGATGGCGGTGGAATGTTGATCTAGAGCGAGCACAGCCTTCTTATGCGGCGGGCTTGTCTGCTGGCTTCTCGGTGGGTGCACCGGGGGCAGGGGTGGGGATCTCGGGGTACTCCAGAACCACTCCGGGCTCGCAGTCGAAGATTGGGCAGCAGTCGGGGAAGGAGGCGGTCTTGTTCGTCTTGTCGGACAGCTTGCACTTGGGGTTGGCCTTGGGCAGGGGGCCACAGTCCTCAACCTGGAGACAGATAAATAAATAAATTCACATTTAAAGTCTACCCACTCAGTAACTAAACTGATTTGCAGTGGGGGACTTTAATTTAAAGTGACTAAACCAACCCTGTAGGTTTCGAACATCATCGACGAGTGAGCGGTAACCAATCAAAGATCGATATTTCAAATACGAAACATATGAATCGGTGATTGGACAGTGCGAACACCTGCGGGCGGACAAATGCCAGAATCAACAAGGCCGATTCAGAACAACTTTGAATTTATTGAGTGCTTCGTTGCTATAGGACGGCTCCAAAGTCACCGTTTACAATGTCAGGCATGGTCAGATCTGGTGGGAAGCTAAGAGCATAATCTACTGTACTTAATCTAAAACCTGGAAGACCAGGAATGATTATGATATAATAATGGACATAGTAACTTCACGGTCAGATCTGGTGTGAAGCTAAGTATAAAATCTACAGCACTCCAAAACCCGGTAGACCTGAGGGGAAACAAAAGGTGATGGATGTTGTAAGTTCGCTTCAAATGGGATTTGGATATACGCAGAGAATCTATGTTACGTACCCCATTTAAGTAAAGCCAAAAATACCAGGAGATGCAAGGTATGCATGCCTTTGATTGAAATGACATTTACAGTACAGAACCTAATGTGCTAATACTATTACTGTGTGCGAAAGATGAGGAAAGAAATATGTCATGGAAGATGTACTTTTGCTTGAAATGAGATTTACGGTAGAGAATCTTCAGTACGTACTCCAAAACCCGATAGTGCGGGAGGAAAATTATGATGAAAGGTATTGACCACTCGAAATAGACTAGCTACATTCTGGTGGCAAGAAAATAAAATATTATGGGGAGTTTAATTAGCTGTCAATTGTTCACTGTCGTTTTATTGCGAAATCATTGCTTAGCAGCGCTTTCTAAATTCTGTTAGTTTGAGTTCTCAATAGACCTTTTTCAGAATTGATCTAGAACCCTTAGATAGAGCTTATTACGACCCTCTGGATCTGCAATGGCAACAAGCTAATCACGGCCCTCTAGATCAATTCTGGAAAAAGGTCTATAGATTCGGGTCCCATGATATTGTTGCATATTTAGATGGGACAGTGATGGGACTCGTACAAAGAGTACAAGATAGTTTAAAACGGTCCATTTAGAGCGTTCGGCAGTAGAAGTTTTACAGATGTATTGGCCGTCAACTAATTACGCTTAAACTAATAGTAAAATGATTATAAATATTTATCTTCTTGTAGAGCGATGTCATATCTACGCATGGTACATTTGTTACCAACCTATTCAAAAATAATTTACCAATTTTCGAACAAATTCTCCGTATTATTTCGCCGAACATTTTCGACGAAAGTAATTTATTTGCATAATTCAAACACGAGTTTATTGGTTTTGTACAGGCTTGTCACAAATGTACTTAATACCGTGCGTAGATATGACATCCTTCAGCAAGTAGGTAAATTTTCATAATAATCCTACTATTTGTTCAAAAGCAATTCGTTGACTAAAAACATCAAAACTACCGTACTTCCGAACGCTACTAAGCCCCGTGTTTTCCTCGAGCTATACGTCGTGTCTAAAAGAGAAGTACCCACCAGTTCCAAAAGTCGTCCGGCGTGCTCGCCCTCGGCGGTCACGCAGGTGGAGCGACCACAGAAGGGAGCCAACTCCCAGGTCTTGCCGGGCTCGATGGTGGAGCAGCGGGTGGACGCGAAGCACATGCCGGGGAAGTCTGCAACGAACAAGACAACAACATGGTTAGTGTGGTGTTCTACAAGGAGACATACTAAGGCCATTACATTCAGTCATAATAGGAGCAAATGTCGGGAAAGTCTACAATAACACAACACAACATCGTTAGTATGGTGTTCCACAAGGAGAGATACTAGGGCCGTCACTTGGGTGTTCCCCAGGAACATATGCTAGGGCCATTACCCAAAAATATCTTAAAAGACGTGTTAGACGATCGAGGAACTCGCGCAAGCTATTAACTGCTATGAGTAGACTTGCACTAGGTAGGTATTGTTGTCCCAAGACTACCTTACACATGCTTTCGTCACAGGCGACGGGTTCGTAGCCAATCAGCGATCGGTATTTGCGCGGGTGTGTCTCGGGCGGTTCGCTGGTTAGCTACGAGTGCCTCGCCTGTGACGAAAGCATGTGTAAGATAGTCTTGGGACAACTATATCCTATTGTTATCAAAGCTCGCGCGAACTGGTTCGCGCGAGTTCCCCGATCGTCTGCCAACGGTTTTAATAAGACTGGAAACTGCGAGAATTTAACACTACATTCAAATAAACTTCTATTTATTAGAGTTTAAAAACCTATACACGTTTCTTGTTACGTTGTAAACGTTTTTCAACGACTCAGAGGCCACTCAAAGTAGACTAGATGCATTCTGGTGGCAAGCAAATAAACCTCTATGAGGAGGAGATTACTCATCGTTGACTTGTTGAAACCGTCAATGGCGCAGATAAGGAGGTAGCTTAGCAGCGGAGTCTCCAATACTCCTTGACATTGACACACACAAACAAACAAACAAGCAGCAATAACATAATAACAGCTTATTAGTTTTGAAATTTAAATCAAGAATAATTATATCAGTTGGGTAAAATATGTTGGTTACGTACTTCCTATTTCGTCCTTGGATATTATAATGTATATAAGTAGATAATCTGTTTCCTCAGGTCTTAGAAACGAGGAAACTGTTGACCATTAAATCTCACTGCGGTAAAAACCCACGGTAGCCACCTTTCTTCAAACACACTGAATAACATGTCATGAATACTAATGAGAACTGTCATATAAACGATGAGATTAGTTAACATCAACGTTTTTATTATGTCTATAATTTATATGAGTTTTTGTTACACCTAAGAGATTTGTGTCTATAATGTATATGATTACGTAATTCACTTTCGCTACCGCTTTAGAAGAGGTCGTAATTGTAGAGATCTACGCATATAAGTGGTATTCGTCCGCGCACGCATTCCGATGACGTCATTATCAACCGTCGTTGAGAGATATGCGCAGAGATCCACGCGCAAGTAACTAGATGACGTCATAATCAACAGCTGTCGATGTTCTACTCATCCAAAACATCATTCTCTATACTTGATATTTATTTAGGATCTTTACTTGATAATTTTAATTGTTTTTCATTGTCGTCATTGAAGATGTAGATGACAGTGATTGCCGACTATGAATAGTTCATAGTCGTCCCCTATCCCTAGGGGCGCCCGTTGTTGCCAGATAACAATTTAATGCGTGTTATTGCCCATAATATAGAAAACAAATCCTTAGCAAAAACGGGCGCCTTTAGGGGCCTTCGATGCAGGGGAATTAGAACATAAGGATCCTAAATAATTTTTGGTATATTGACTTATCACAATCACATTTCTAATATAATGTAGATCCCACCTCCTTATAAGTAGTAGTAAATATTTATTTAGCATAATAGCTATTGTTATACATTACATTAATTGGCAACCCGTGGTATATAATATAGCCTACCACAACACGATATCAGTATCACATCATCATACTGATTTAAACGATAACAGTAACTATAGATATAGTTGCCCCAACGAAAGTATTCTAATGCTTACGACACAGCCGAGTCCAAGGTGACAACTTCATTTTCTACTTCGCTTATTCCTACCGTCTAATCTAAACAGGTCCATTGGGGATAATTTAAGACCTTCCGTTGGTTACCTGTAACGGTGGGTGTGGCCAAACCGCCTGTGCTCTCGACTAAGCCGAACCGCATGCATTTACGAATGAGATCGGTATGCGAAGGATTCAGTTCCATTACTTCTTGTCTTAGAAACAACTAAGTAAACGGTGACTTTAGAGCCGTCCTAGCAACGAAGCACTCAATAAATTCAAAGTGGTTCTGAATCGGCCTTGTTGATTCTGACATTTGTCCGCAGGTGTTCGCACTGTCCAATCACCGATTCATATGGTTCGAATTTGAAATATCGATCTTTGATTGGCTATCGCTCACTCGTCGACGGTGTTCGGAGCCTACAGGGTTGGTTTAGTCGCTTTAAATTAAAGTGCCCCACTGAAAATCAGTTTCGTTACTGAGTGGGTAGACTCCAAATGTGAATTTATTTATTTCATTCTTTCGTTAGGACTAGTGTAATACAACAAACTATAGATGATGCAATCTTTAAACAGAGATATTATATTCGTTACGCTGGTGAGACATTGGGGAAACCCTTTGTGAGTACCATTTACACAAACAGACACACAAAGTGTTTGTTATATAATTGAAACTCTGCTACGAGTGTAGGTAATTATGTAAATGCTCTGACGCGTGGCTGAGTTACCCACTTCAAGGTTATCTGAGAGCTGAGTCGTCGGTTTGCAGGTTTCGGTTTCAGGGTCGCCCAGATGTTATCTTTGAGTATAAAGTAGAAAACACTTGTTTGATTGACCGTTATAGGGTGGGGTCCATGATACAATAATATTACTGTGACTGTGTGGATATTCTTAGACCATGGGTGGAGCCCATAGATATACTATCTCTAAGGTGGAGCCCCGTATCGACCCGATTCTGTGGGGAAGGGTGTGGCGCATAGACGCCGCGAGAGGGGGGAAGGGGGTAGGGGGGGCACCTGCCCTCCTGGATTTCAAGAATTATTTAAAATTTAATTGGCGGTATGATGATTTATAGATTTATATGATATGTCACGTTTTTTGGGGGGAGGGAAATTTATGTAACAATTAACTGACATTATAATTTGTGACTATAGGGCACTAGCAACACCAAAAGACAACAATGGAACAAATGAATTTAACTGATGGACAAACCATCAGCAGTCAAAATAATAAAATGCCAACCATAGAAATAAAAACAAGTGTAGCAATAGTAACTGCTCGCCATTTAAAACTTTTAATGATAGACAACGACTAAGTGAAAGTTTTGTATGTGTATTTGTTTGTTTTTGTTTTGTTTTCCAAAATCAGAAGAAATTATTTTTTGACAGCTTGTTGTTTGTCCGTCGATTCAATTTATTTGTTTCAATGTTGTATTTTGGTGTTGCTAGTGGCCTATAGTCAATCATGGCCAGTTACCATTTACATCTATTGTTCCTATTGTTCATATGTGTTGATGCTTCCTATGTCATGTTACACCGTTGAGTGAGTAATATAGGGTAGAGGCGAAACGCAATCGGCAGTTTGTCTACCGCCTTAAGCGGCCCAACATTTTTAAGTCGGGTAGTACAAGTTCGCCAAGCGACGCGATGACGGAGTTTTCGGCTGTCTTCGTATATCTTCGGCGAAGTAGCCGCGACCAATCAGGCTCCGTCATCGCGTCGCTTGGCGAACTTCTACTACCCGACTAAAGTATTTTGGGCAGTAAAAGGCGGTAGACAAACTGCTGATGTGGGGCCACTACCCTATATTACTCACTCAACGGTTATACTTTTTTTTTATTTGTTGTATACAAACAAACATGTTACGTGGTTTAATTCCTGTCATTCACAACCTACTATTACATCCCAAAATCGGTTGAAAATTTAAAAAAAATGCTATCTCCGGGGCAAATTGTGGGCTGCCCCCCCCCCCTTCCCCTTTCAAAATATTCTGCCGGCACCCATGGTGTAGCAGTGGCGTACAATCTTTTCAAATTGTATTGTTTTCTTACTTTCGATTTTTTCCTAACGGTTCATTTTTTAAAAATATTTTCTTACTGTTTTATTTTTTATTTTTTATGTTGGTTATTCTTAGTACTTCTCAAGTTTTATTTGTTGTTTTAATTATTTGTTTTGAGAATTGAACGAGAGCTAGCCTACCCATTGGCTGTCAAAAAGATAACGATACATTTTTTAAATATTGTTATTTCACTTAGATTTTTACTCATCTACTGTTAAATTTCTTAAACATATTATTTTCTTTCTTTCTGTTTTTTTTTTTTTTTATAGTTGTGGCGAATACCTCATAAGTTTTAATGTCATCTGAAGTATAATCACACATGTTGTAGCAACTCAAAAGTGAGGTCACTATACTCCGGACTAAATCTCGGTCAGTTGCATTTCGCAAACAATAGAAACAAATTGTCGTTCTGTAACCTAATCCTTGTAAATGTAATACAATACTAGAAGACCTTGTGTGTTGCATGCATACAACAATACTGTCGCAACGCTAGTGTTTTGTTACTCTTGGTATTGTAATTGTTGTCTTGTAGACTTTAGATTGAGATCAAGGTGGTGAACAGACAGCGCGGAACAGAACAGAAAGTGAGGTAAACCACCTTTAGAGATATAATAGGCGACTTAACAACTTCCTCTCAAGTTAGAAGATAAACGAATGTGTCGCGTCGTGTCCTGTCTGTCGTGCCAACATCTTGGGTCAACACACAGTGAAACACACCACGGCCTTCTAAGGATGTTACACATACATCCCTTTTCCTTCACCTAAAGAAGAAAACACTATAGGGCACTAGCAACACCAAAAGACAACAATGAAACAAATGAATTGAATCGATGGACAAACAACAAGCTGTCAAAAAATAATTTTGTCTGATTTTGGAAAACAAAACAAAAAACAAACAAAAACACATACAAAACTTTCACTTAGTCGTTGTATATCATTAAAAGTTTTAAATGGCGAGCAGTTACTATTGCTACACTTGTTTTTATATCTATGGTTGCAATTTTATTATTTTGACAGCTGATTGTGTGTCCATCAGTTCAATTCATTTGTTCCATTGTTGTCTTTCGGTGTTGCTAGTGCCCTATTAGAAGCCATCTTGAAATGGGCAAATAACACAGGCGGGAATAGGAGTCTCTAGTGCGACTTTCTGCCGCTCGCAGCTCTAGCAGTACTGAAAGGTCCAAATTAGCATGTAAACTGCCCATTTCGAAATGGCTTCAATTTGCCACGCTCGCTACTGAGTGATGGAAGGTTGGGGGACTGGTGATCTAGCCTACTATAGCTGTTGAATATCATTGGTGCCAATATCTTGGGTCAACACACAGTGAAACCAACCATGGCCTTCTAAGGATGTTACACATCCCTTTTCATTCACCGCCCTTGGTGAATGAAAAGAAAAGAAGAAGAACACACTATTAAATTACCTAATTGAACGTTTTTGTAGTGTGTTACAGCCAGTTGCAACACACCTTTTACATTTTAATAAAACTTTTTCAGAATTGATCTAGGACCCTTAGATAGAGCTAATCTTCAATGACAACAATGCACAACAGTGTAAATGCACATTAAAATGACTATCAAGGACCCTTAGAAAGAGCTAATCACGGCCCTCTAGATCTTCAATGACAACAATGCACAACAGTGAAAAATGCACATTAAAATGACTATCAAGGACCCTTAGATAGAGCAAACCACGGCTTTCTAGATCAATTCTGAAAATTATCTTTTAGGTAATTTTTTGGAAATAATAACTATTTTTTGAAACGAAACACATTTATAAGGAAAGCCATTGAATTCTCTAAAGACTGAAATACTTTGGTCTAGTTTTGACAATTTTAAAGCACTGACATTTCCCGGAAATTTCGCAGCTAGGGGTCTAGATACCGTGAGTTAGATCACCTTCATAGTTTTAAATAAAAATAAATAAGATAAATTCACATTTAGAGTCTACCCACTCAGTAACTAAACTGATTTGCAGTGGGGGACTTTAATTTAAAGTGACTAAACCAACCCTGTAGGCTTTGAACATCATCGACGAGTGAGCGATAACCAATCAAAGATCGATATTACAAATACGAAACACATGAATCAGTGATTGGAAAGTGCGAACATCTGCGGACAAATGCCAGAATCAACAAGGCCGATTCAGAACAACTTTGAATTTATTGAGTGCTTCGTTGCTAGGAAATATACGGAAAATATAAATGTAGTGTAACCATGTATAACTGTAACCAACCTCGTATATGTATTATATCTCAAGAGTCTACGCCAACGTTCGTACCGCTCCAGTGGCGGCCCGACCCGGAGAGGCGAGGGCGGGGGGCACGCCCACCAATTTGTTACAAGTGACGTGTTGTAACTAACAATGTCTCGCGATATCCGAGAAGCCAAGAACAACTACCTGTTGCTGTTGACGCAAACAGCGAGACAATAGACAGTGACTCACGGGGAGAGAGAGAGAGAGAGAACGCAATGCCCATGTACCATATCGCCTATTCGTTTATTTTCTGCTATTTTTAATGGTTTTTTTTTGGGTTTATCTTCTGTTTCCTTTCCTGAGTAGTAATTATTTTCGTCCTTCTTCCGTGATCTTTATTGCTGCATTTAAATAATGTTTGTTTTTATTACGTTTTACCGAGTAGGTGTTTTTCAGGGACGACGACTAAGATACAGTCCTAGTTTGACCCTTTCCCCCCCCTGTTCCAACACCGCTGCATGCAGAAGGAGTAGGCCTAGACTTACATGTTAAATCTCACGACGACCGCGCCTATCCAAATTTGGCTGCACAGTTGTACCGTTGAGTGAGTAATATAGGGTAGAGTCCATAAGCGTGGCCAGCGTCTAACATTAGACCCAGCACGAGGTGGCGTGGCACAGCTGGGGTCTGGGGCAAAGCCCCAGCCGCCGGAGGCAATTTCGCTGATGCAATAACTTTTATGGCCTAAAACGCGATTTTAAGACGCGACGCTTTCCGTTGCCATAGAATCTTGTGGCCCCTATAAAGCTATGTTTCGTTTCATTTAAATATAAGGTAAATTCAAAATTATTCGCACAGCCCTTGGTGAAGTGTGCCTTTGCGTAAAAACGCGCTACTGACAGTGCATTTTAATTTAAAGACTAATTTAAAGTTAAGTTTAAAGTTAAACCGTTGAGTGAGTAATATAGGGTAGAGGCGAAACGCAATCGGCAGTTTGTCGGCCGCCTGAGCTGCCCAACATACTTTAGTCGGGTAGTAGAAGTTCACCAAGCGACGCGATGACGGAGTTTTCGGCTGTCTTCGAATGTCTTTGGTGAAGTAGCCGACCAATCAGGCTCCGTCATCGCGTCGCTTGGCGAACTTCTACTACCCGACTAAAGTATGTTCGCAGCATAAGGCGGTAGACAAACTGCTGATGGCGTGGGGCCTCTATCTTACATTACTCACTCAACGGTTGTACAATGCTACGGGGTTAGCAAACTGGTGACAGTGGTTTTATCCAAAACCTTTGTTTTTGCTATATTGATTGTCCCCAATTAAGGACCTGTTATATAGTCGGGTCAAGAATACAACACGAGGCCAGCCACGCTAGAACGTGTAGCAGCCATATAAAGCAATTAGGCGAAACCAGATTTGGTAAAGGTCTGTCTTGTTGCAAATTTCGATAGGTTCAAGTTTGTAACTACTAACGGTTTCAAAAATGTGTGTGCTTCTCGATGTTTAAAACTTTTATTTACTTCACAATCACAAATGGGGGGAAATGAAATGAAATGTTGAAATGTACGGTACACTAATTTGAAGAGGCAAATGGACAAACCAGTAAGTCTTTCATCTAGCTATGAAAATGTGTAAATGAAAGGTATATATCGTCAATTTTGTGTAAAAATCAGTTCAGCCGGTATCCTTTTCTATCTAAGCTATATGTGCTTGAACACATTTCGATCGTAGAAAAGGAAGTTTAGTTCTTGGACATAAATTGTTTTTCCATCTAACACAGCTAGAGCACTCTGTGGACTGGTTTCTCTATTTGCCTCTTTGATTTTTAAACGTTTAAAATGTGATTATTATATCCATACAAATAACCCTAAGTTGTTCTTTGTTTGATGTCATTTGTGTTGTTATTGAAACAAACAAAAAACAGAGAAAAAACACTTTTTATGTAGGTTGCATAAATCTACGCAATAGTTAAACAACTAGAACAATTTTCAAAAATGAATAAATGATAATTAACCAAGAAAAAGCGTTTTAGCGTCATCTATGTTGTTATTTTTAAACAATAGAACCACGGGAAAACAATGAAAAGCACCACTTTTTACGTAGGTTACATAAAATAAATCTGTGCACTAGATCAAGCAAGTGCTATAGAACAATTACCAAAATTTAATGGCTCACCAAGAAAAAGTTATGGTTGTATCGCTCCTGGGCCATTACCAGCAATAATTATTTTGTGTGCAAATTTTCAATGTCGAGAAAGCCACTTTATTTAATCGGCTAATACAGACAGGGTTCAAACAGAACGTGTTATATTTCTGAATTACCATAGAACGAACCAAACGAACACGCGTCGGTGTTAACAGTTCGTTCCTCCCAAACCTGGTCTCTACTTTCTTGAGGATTTGGACGAGATCAGGTTAAGATGGGGGTCATCTAAGTTATACAGGAACTCTTTTCGGTTTCTTGGAAGTTGAGAGCATTACCCTTCGAGTCGTGTCTTACATGAGGGTAATAGAAACATTTGAAAAGATTTTCGCTTGGCAATTCAGGATGTTTTCTTGCGTTCAAATAAAAATATTTGTTCAAGTTATTGAGAACAGTTTTGAAATTTTGACGTGTTTCTTCCTGCTTAAAGAATTTTGTAGCATATTTATAATTGGTGAAATAAAGTTGTATAGAAATACGTGTCCATTTAAAAAACCCTGATGTACATAAATGTAATTAATTTTTAGGTTTTAAAATATCTTCAAGTTATAGAAAACCGTGTTGAATTTCGGATGCGTTTCTTCATAATGCAAATAATGTTTCAGAGAATTTCTAACTGGTTAAATTAAGCTGTATATAAAATAAATACGTGTTCATTTAAAAAACTTGATGTGAACCTGGAAAGTATAGTTAGTAAAATTAGGTGTAACTATTTACATTTTATAATATAGTCAAGTTATAGGGATCCGTTTTTGAATTTTGATGCGTTTTGGCCTGTTCCAAGGAATTTTGCCGAGTATTTCCTACTGTTAAATTTTGGTATCTCAATATGTGTACGTTAAAAAAACTTTGTGTGTTTGATACAGTAATTAGTAAAATGAGGTGTTATGACTTTTCAGATGTTAATTCATAGGTTGCACGTACGTCACATCTTTGCGCGTGGTGGCCACATTTGCGATCAAACTTTGACGTTGCCATGGAGAAACAATTGAAGACTGTTGTGGTAGAACACGTAAATGCTTAGTTCTTTAAAATACAGTCTTTTTGTTTTAAATAAAGTTGGTAAAAGTGGTATTTTTTAATTATTTTATTACTTATTTTTACTTTTAAATTCTATATTAGGCTTATTTATTAAATTTTAATAATATTAGCCAATCATCTAGGATTGGTCCTTCTCAATTGTGTCGCAATCATGGCCGCTGTGACGTCACGTGGGAGCTATGAATAAAACATGGAAGGAATCTGACAGTTTTGGTTGAAACAGCGTGCATGGAAGAGTCGGTAGATGTGGATCTGAGGTCGGTGTGGGACTGGGAGTTACTTTGGGGTTGGTGTAACTACATAAAGGTTTACTTCTTCTTACATGATGTCGTTCACTTTTGATATGATGCAACCGTGGACTTATAATAGTAACTTCGTTACTGGACTTGAATCAGCAAACAAATCAATGTACCAATTAAATAGCCACGGAAGAAGGCGGTGGGCAGCCATTTTAGCCCTTAAGTTTAGGATTTTGACATTGTTCACATTGTTGTTGTGACTGTTGATGTGTCATTGCGTATAGCGATAGGGGCTAAAATGTCCGAGAATGTCAAAAACCGGAAATGAGAATCGCAGACGCGTATTTTAACCATGTTGCACATCCAGATAGTTGTAAGTCCATGATGCAACGAAGTTACAAGTTTTCAACATTCAACAACTCTTCCTAGTATAGATAATAGAAGTGATTCATTACTGACATAATGATCACAGTTCCATTTTAATCTGACGACTCTAGGTTATCACTGAACATAATCATCCCATTAGACAGGTATAGATAATTATGGCTGGTACTGGAAGCTAGTTCTCTTGTACGTTGCAGAACCGGGAGAAAACTCTGAAGATAAATCTTCGTGAAACAATTCCCGAGCATGTTTCTGCAGAAACAACGTCTTACATAAAATATGAAAACACGTTAAGGAAGTTGTAATTTAACTATATACACGATCTTGAATCAAACGAAAACATGACAGTTCTCTTCAAAATGTTGTCTCAGAGTCTAAATTATTACCACATTATACCGGTTATAAATAAGATGTACAATGAGCTTTCTACAACAGATTTCGATCTAGATTCAGAACGAACTTGAATGCGAGAGATGTGAAATCTACGGATGTTTCTGTATTTATGTAAGGAGAAACCAGATGGATATGTAACATTCTCACCGCGTTGCATAAGCTCGACCAGTAGAGCTTGGAGATGTTACAGGATTACAGGAGACTAATGGAATGGGGGGTCTGGAGAGAGTCGTGGGTGGGGGGGGGGGGGAAGGGGGCTAGTCCTGAAAGTTGTCACGAGAACCTAGCTCACTTTTAGTGATAACTACTTAGATATCACTTAAAGTAAGTTATGTCACTGTGACAAATTTCAGGAATACCCCTGGAGATAGTCGCAGGAATGAATGTTGTCCTAGAAATAATCCTTGACAATATAGAGACAGTCCAAGATTAAGGTACATTGGTCATAGACCTAGAGATAGTGGTAGAGGTAGGTTCGTCGTTCTAGAGATATTCCTAGTCCTAGAGATTGTTTTAGACCTAGAAATAGTCCTAGTGGGGGATGTATCAGTCTAGAGACAGTCCTAGAGATAGTCCTAGACCTAGAGAGAGTTCTAGAGATAGTCCTAGACCTAGAGACAGTCCTAGAGATAGTCATAGACGTAGAGAGAGTTCTAAAGATAGTCCTAGACCTAGAGAGAGTCCTAGAGATAGTCCTAGACGTAAAGACAGACCTAGACATAGTCCTAGACCTAGAGAGAGTCTTAGAGATAGTCATACACCTAGAGTCAGTCCTAGAGATAGTTCTTTACCTAGGAATTAAGTCCTAGTGGTAGATATTTCAGTCTAGGGACAGTTCTAGAGATAGTCCTAGACCTAGAGAGAGTCCTAGAGATAGTCCTAGACGTAGAGACAGTTCTAGAGATAGTCCTGGACCTAGATACAGTCCTAGAGATAGTCCTAGACCTAGATACAGTCCTAGAGATAGTCCTAGACCTACAGACAGCCTAGAGGTAGTCTTAGACGTAGAGACAGTTCTAGAGATAGTCCTAGAGATAGTCCTAGGACAGACCTAGAGATAAGACCCAGAGTCTAGAGATAGTCCTAGACGTAGAGATAGTCCTAGGACAGACCTAGAGATAGTTCTAGACCCAGAGTCTAGAGATAGTCCTAGACGTAGAGATAGTCCTAGGGATATTCCTAGACCTAGAGTCAGTCCTAGAGGTAGAAGGCACCCTATAGACACTCACCCCTGAGCACGTCAACGGGGATCACCCTGCGGAAGGTCTTGGGCCGCCACAACGGGGGTGGTAACTACCCTATAGCCTATAGACACTCACCCCTGAGCACGTCAGCGGGGATCACCCTGCGGAAGGTCTTGGGTCGCTCTCCGGCCGCCACAACGGGGGCCGCAGCCTCCTTCTTCTCATCAGCAGCCATCACAGCCACCACGGCCAGGACGAGACACAGGAACACCTTCATTATCTGGAACACACGGGACAGACGCGGTCATTCATTGGCTGGACCACAGACTAGACTATTAAACACGGTCAATTTTATTATGACAAGAACGTCCATGATTTAGCGGACATAAAATGACAAAATAAAAAAAAAAAAATTAAAAATATATAGAAAATTAAAAAATTGATGACCTAGACTAAGATCTGAGCCCTTAATGGTTCAGCCCTAGACTAAGACAAGACACAGGAACACTTTCATAATCTGGAACACACGGGACAGACACGGTCACTTTTAATGTGACAAGAATGCCATAATTTAGGGGACATAAAATGACAAAATTAAAAAAAAAATGTAAAAAAAATATATGGAAATTTAGAAAATTAAAATGATTTTAAGTACAAAAACTTGACTTGATAATTGTTCCACCGGTGTATCCCAACTGAAACACGGCCTTTCACTCTGTGCAGAGTGCCGACCCACCGCTATAGACCAGTAAGACCAGAGACCCGGCTGTCAGATGACGTCACAGCCTCGAGCGATGCTCCACTTAGAGTGCAGCAACGTGACTAGTATCACTTTCACTTGGTTTCACTTAGCTATAGTGCAGCGCGGCTGCATTCGGAAGTACGTGGGTCGGGCTAAACGACGGTTACCCCCCCCCCCCCCCCGGTCACTTGGAAAGTAGCCGTGCGATCGATTGGGAGCTGTATTGAATATTAGATGAAACTGTACGCTGAATGGTTCAGCCCTAGTCTACTAAGATCGGAGCCATTAATGGTTCAGCCGTATAGACTAAGATGGTTCAGCCCTAGACTAAGATCCGAGCCCTTAATGGTTCAGCCCTATAGAGTGTAAGATGGTTCAGCCCTAGACTAAGATCTGAGCCCTTAATGGTTCAGTCCTAGACTAAGATCTTAGCCCTCAATGGTTCAGCCCTAGACTACTAAGATCTGAGCCCTTATGGTTCAGCCCTAGTCTACTAAGATAGGAGCCATTAATGGTTCAGCCGTATAGACTAAGATGGTTCAGCCCTAGACTAAGATCCGACCCTTAATGGTTCAGCCCTATAGAGTGTAAGATGGTTCAGCCCTAGACTAAGATCTGAGCCCTTAATGGTTCAGTCCTAGACTAAGATCTTAGCCCTCAATGGTTCAGCCCTAGACTACTAAGATCTGAGCCCTTATGGTTCAGCCCTATAGACTAAGATGGTTCAGCCCTAGACTAAGATCTGAGCCCTTAATGGTTCAGCCCTAGACTAAGACATGAGCCCTTAATGGTTTAGCCCTAGGATAAGAACAGAGCCCGTAATGGTTCGGCCCTAGACTAAGATCTGAGCCCTTAATGGTTCAGCCCTAGACAAGGATCTGAGCCCTTAATGATTCAGCCCTAGACTAAGATCTGAGCCCTTAATGGTTCAGCCCTAGACTTAACGGCTCCCGCTCGCCTATAATCGCGAGTTTTATATTATTTAAGTTTATTTTTTTTAAATTTTGTTTAATTTTATTAAAATTATTATCGTTTTCAACAAACTTTGAGGTTTATTTCCAATTTATATAAATATATATTTAAGCGAAATTTAGAACACTAATTTCAAATGGTATATTTTCTAAAAAAATATATTGGTCACATTTTTGCAGTGCCAAAACTTGAAATTGTGAATAATATATGTTTGACATGATTCAGTTTTGATCCACAAAAATACACAACAACAACATCTGTTCCGTAAACATGTTTATGTTCTCAAATTGTTAGAAATTAATGGTCACACATACTAAGGTTACACCAATAAATCGTTATGTTAAATCAGCAACAGGAAATATTTTCAGATCTATGGTTGGAATTGAGAAATTCCGTGAAATGTGTTTGAATTGTTTTGTTTTTCTAATTCCGGAGAAGTTTTGAGGTTATGCTACTATGTCGAAATTAAGTTAAGAAATAATTTTCTTTTTGCAAATACCTTATTATTTAAAATTTCAGAATTATTCATAAAGTCGCCCCAAAATATGTGTTTCTACTTTTCTTGTTCCTACCGTGTACTTGAAACAAGTTCATTAGGATAAATTTACGACTGTGGGTTGGATACCGGGAAAATCCTAAAACAGTGGGCGTGATTAATAATAAACCTTGTGCATCACTCTACAAAGCGGAAGACTGCCAGGAATGTTATATGTTGATTTTCGATGAAACAGCTTGCGTGATCCTGGTCGATAAGAATCTTTGGCTAGGTAGTAATTATAAATTCATTGAAATAAAATTTTAAAAAATTTAATTTTTTTTATTAATAATTTTTTAAATTATTGTTTAATTTATTGATTTTTTTTATGTGTTATTGGTTATAACATTTGCGCCCTTCACCATCGCAACTGCCGATCAGTTGATATTGAGGAGAAAGAATATTAAGCCACGCCCTTCCATTCACTCCGTCAAAGGTTATTCCGCTAGGAAGTGAATGGTGAGATTATAATGAACTTGATTTCTTTGATTTTTGTATCTATTATTTCATTTTTATAACTTAAGTTAAGCCAAACAAAAATTCAAAAATCGTACTTTTAGAATCTTTCAATAAGTTACACAGAATTATTTTCATCCTGAAATTAATTAATATATAAAACCTGGGTTATAGGTACAGACAAAAAATAATTTTTTTTTTTTAATGTAGGTAAGTTTTGATTTTGAAATCTACACACTTCTTATTGTTATCTGTTGAGTAAAGTTAAGCAAACTAAGACATCCGTTCATTATCTTAAGAGTCCTCGTTTCAAGTACATATTTACTTAGAACTTAGAAGTGCAAATATTTAAGACTGTTTATAAAGCCTGCGTACACACATTTGTACATTTTGCTAAACAACACATAAGATAGTTAAAAATATACCGTTCGTGTGTTACAAGTTAAAATCAATGTTCTCTTATGGCCCTTTTGATAAAAATAATAAATAGAAATGTGTATAACTAAAATTATTGTCCGATTTTGAATATCGATACAAAATCTCGGCCCAAAAACGAAAATTGGCAAACTAATAGAAATCACACACCTATTTTATGTCTAGATTTTTTCTTGCCTCAAGAAACTTTTCCATAAATCTATTACATATTATGAGATGAAATAAGATAAAATGAATTTTAATGACTGTTCGAGAAAAATAAACAATATAAAACCCGTAAAAACAAAATTATTAGATATTGTAACTTGATAAATGTATGAAATAGATTAGATGACCTTGATAGTTTTTTGCTCTACGAATAATTATGACTATTTTAGTCTACTGATGTTTTGAAACTAATTATTTCAAAACGTGGAAACCGGTCAATTACCACTCCAGTATAGTAGTAGCTTCCTCTTGACCAATTACAATTAAATGATAATTACAAACAAATGGATAAATACATGCGATGGCATCTTTTAATTTAATTAAAAAATCATGAAGTAATGTTGACAAGATGATTATGCTATAATGATAGACCACACATTTTTTGCAATGAATTTTGTATTTTTGTACATAGACTACTTGATTGTAAATGTGATCCATAGATATGATATGATATTTTTTAACGGTCCTCTAAATAGTGAAGAACAACAATGCACAACAATTACTACAAAATAGTTTTCAGATATTACTTCAAGTTTTATTGACGCATTCAAGATTTTACATTTTTAATTGTTGTGTATTGTTGAAAATGAATTATAATGATATTACAGCGGATGACCTGTCCGGACTAATATTTAAAACAAAGATAAAACGAGCCTTATTGTCACAATCCAAACGTTTAAAAAAATCATGCAATGTCTGAGATAGTATTTAAAATAGTTTATTGAAAGCTATAGCGTTCAAAAAAGCAAACAATGTCTAAGATAGTTTTTAAAGCAATATCGTTAATAACGAATATAAGAGGGCTGTAACGCCACAGGTTGAACAAACAATCGGTTGCTAGGTAGTTTCATATTATTGTCTTTCTTTGATTGGCGCACATTCGATAATAGTTGACGCAGTTCAACTTATAGATCAGAGATCGCGCTGAATCCGAATAAATTTTCTTCGAAATGTTAAGTTGTTTAGTTAAAAAAAAATAAAAAATAATAAAAAATAAAAAACTAAAAAAAAATTGGGAATTTTGATTCGAGTGTAACTTGAAAGCAACAACAGGGCCAACATTTGGTAAGGAAAAACTAATTTAAAAATGACGATTTAAAACCGCACAAAAAATAAAATTAGAAAAAATGCCCAACATTCTCAAAATTTTTGAAATCCAAAAAATGATTTCCGAAATTTCAAAAATTTCAAAGATTTTTTTTTAAACTTAAGTCCATGTCAAAAATCCGAATTTCTTCATTCGAAGTGTCTACAGATACCGTTACGACGTTACGCAACGCTTCAGCTATACCGTGCGTGTTGTTGTACATAGGTACCTCGCTCTATCGTGCATTGAATATCGTGTGGCTAACGTACGCACGCATAGGCAGCCTAATAATCGCGCTCCTTTGTCTGTTACGAACACGACTTGAAGGCCATTTGTCACTGACCCTTCTCAGGTGATTCACACGGTTATATTTCTACTCGACAACAATTAAACTAATTAATTTAAATACATAGTTTATGGTCGACCCACTCAGTTACTATAACTGATTTCTCGTACGCAAAATCAACTGTAATTTATTAATATCTTGAGTACGCTTCAAGATTCCCTACTGGAATTTTGGTTTTGTATCATCTAAACAACAACAATTTAAAAACATTATCATATTGTAATTGTTACGAATTTTTTCCTGTTTAGTTCATTAATAAATTCAATAATTTGGAATTAATTAACAGACAAAATAAGCAACAATAACAACTTTTAGTTGGAAATTTAATCAGGGACGATTCTTGTCACTTTTCAGGGCCCTCATTCCAGTACGTTAGTTGCAACCGTTTTTGCGACTTACGCCCGGGTTACAGAATAGGGGGCGCAATTTTACGACTGGCTACAATCGCCTTAAAACTGATCTGGAATGATGGCCGGCCCAGGTACCTAGCTAGGTATATATTTTGACTCAGAAACACTTTACAAAAAAAACATGAAGTTTGGGTTTCCAATGAACAGTATCGAACCGGCGACCTCCTGAATGAGAAAACAACCTTCTCGTGTGTCTTACCGCTGAGCTACCTCTATCGATTTAATAAATTAATTTGTGACAAGCAAATCGATCATTTCATTTTCATTCATTTCATTTTTGTAATTAATTAATTGATTAATTCATTAATTATTGAATGATCTAGTGAGTACGTCTCAAGTTTAAACTACACAAAATGAAAGGTTTTTATTTTTAGTTATATCTCGATAACGCTTCGTAATATTGTTTAAAAAAATGTTAGTAACTAATATTTAGTTTCATAGAAATATGAACTGGTATTTCAAATATTGTAATCGAGACGGTCGTCATTTTGGGAAGAAAAATATTATGATTATTTCTTTAATTGGCTTCCAAAAAACAACCGAAAGTAACGCTTAGAAATATTTGAAATCCAGTATTTAATTTTTACAAAACTAAGGTTGGAATTCATAGTCGGCCCCTACACCTAGGGGCGCCCATTGTTACCAATGTAACAGTTGTTTCCATGTTATTTCCCATAAACAAAACAAATCCATAGCAACAATGGGTGCCCCTAGGTGTAGGGGCCGACTATGAATTCCAACCTAAATGTTCTCAATACATTACTCAATTTGAGACTTCCAGCTTCCCCGACAAGCGATATAACTACGGCCTTTGTGGCACTTAAAAAAAGAAGAACGATAGTAGGCTATATACAAAATTTAAAATAAAATATTATGTTCGTCTATTTTTTGGTAAAATTATTAGGCTATAAAATTTTTTAAATTAAACATTGTATTCCTGTATATTTCGGAAAAATTATAATGGTTTCTCTGATATAGTGAATGTAGTTAGGTACTTACGTAGTGTAGTGTACGGTAGGTCGGTCGACTGTGACACTAATCACTGAGAGATTTCAGCAAGTGACTGCCCTAAGTAAGCAGGCAGTGGCTTATATACACCAGCCTCGGGGTGTTCGCAGGCTGTGGAGGGGCGGTGGAGGGGGAGACCCGGTTACAAGCCTTTGTTTTATTAGGGACTTCCTTTGTTGCGGCAGCGAGTGAAAATATTCCCCTCTTCGCTACCTCCCCTACTTTCCCCTCGCGTGTATTTAGGTAAAACAAACTCCTAGGAGGAGGGGGAGCTCGTCTTTACATCACAGGTATTTCGACAATACCGGGAGAATTGTATATGTAGATTGTAGAACGTTACCTACTCCTGGTGAATTCATTTTAATTCTAACGGTTTTGTCGTTTTGAAAGCGGAACAAATGTCGTGTGTATCGTTATGTAAGACAGTTACACTAACGTCTAGATGGTATCATGCAAAGCTTGGCCGCTCATAGTGGAAACGAAACGTTTAGAGCTAAGGACTATAATGTTTGACTAATAGACCGTTAGACGGAAAATGCTCTGTTTGACGCGTTGATAAGCGAGCGCGACCATACGGTTGTTTTTGAGGGCTTTTTATGGGCGTTGACATCTTGAAATTTGACGCCATTGAAGTGCTGCTGCAAATTAATTCCACACTATATAGAAGGCGTCTACCACTGTTACCAGTATTGTTTAATATTGTTTTAAAAATAATTGTACGTTTACAGCTACGCGTTGCGAGCGAAGCGAAGGCGCGAGCTCCAATCAGTGACCGAGTTTGCGTGAAACTATTAGCTTCTTTGCGTGAAACTCGGCCGCTGATTGGAGCTCGCGCCTTCGCTTCGCTCGACACGCGTAGCTGTAAATCGACTGAGCGACTCTAACACGGCCAACTATAAGACACGAAAAATCATACCACCGTCTTCTTGATCTCCTAGAGCAGCACTTTAATGGCGACAACTAAAACAACCGTATATCTACGAACTTTCTGGCGAAAAGATCTCAAAGCTAATAAAAACAACAACTAACAACAATTCAAGAATGCGCATTGCAAAATTGTTTCTAATTTCCATAGCTATTATACTTTCCAACATTGTTGGATGCAGTGCAATGTGCGTTGCTAAGAATTTTCGTTTTCAACACGGTCCTCCACCGTTACTAACAGTTATTGACAGCAATAGAAATTTCATTTCTGCCTCTAATACGTATCAGATCGCGTTTAAATTAGTATATCCGTGACCGGATGAAAATTTACTATAATATAGCCACCTCACATTTTGCTGTTACTGTGTTTTAGAAAAATATTTTCGAGTAACTTTTGTGTAACTTTGCCAATACTAAATCGCCATAACATATTCTAAACCGGAAAAATATTTACAAAAATATGGCTATCTCACATTTTGCCGTCATTTTGTTTCAGAAAAATATTTTGTAGTAACACTATGGTGTAACTTTGTAACTTTTCTAACGATTTTCTCACAAAACTATACACCTTCAATCCACAACGAGGCTTGTGGATGGTCCAAATTTCAAGTTGATCGGACTTTCCGTTCGACCGCTATCGACAGACATAAAAACAAAAAAAAACAAACAAACAAACAAACAAACAAACAAACAAACAAACAAACAAACAAACAAAACACAGAACGAAGAGCCATAAAGGTCTAATGGAGACGCTGTATGTAAAGTCCTCGCACAACAAACTTCGGTAATGCTTTCGTCATCAATCAATGACGTGTTTACGTTCTGGGCCAACCCGAGCAGGTATTTGAATTAGCCACGGCCGCTTGTTGGCTGCAACCGTGACTGAAGCAATACCGAAGTTGTTGTACGAGAACTATATGTATGCCAATAATAGCTGGTGAAGCTACATAAACACAATCTTATCTTATAGTTAGGGCCGGTCTTACAATCTCCTACTAACAAATTTATTTGTAGCAATTAAGCTATTTGACGAATAAATAGTTATTAGGACATTGTAAGACTGGTCCAGTCCGAAGAGGACCATGAATAATTAATTATCTCTGGGTAGATTTCCAAAGAAACATTATTATGATTATTTACCAAAGCCAGTTTATGACTGAGGGAAATCTTCAGTCAGTATTGCCGGTTGTGGGAATTGAACCCACGACCTCTCGAATTAAAGTGTCGCGTGCTGCAGGTTAGCCAACCTACCTGTTATTACCGCCACAATACTATCTGTCTGTGGACAATAGACTTATTGTACTGGGCTTCTCACCATTGAGCTATACAGCACTGTTGCAATGTTTTATGTGGCTGCTGTACAGAGAGATAATTACACATGTGTGCACGAAGCTGTTACTGAGCTAACGAACCCTCCACGGATATGTCTACTCTGCGTGCCAACCTAAAAAAAAAAAAAAAAAATCGAATTTGTTGAGTCTACCCACTCAGTAACAAGACTGATTTTCAGTGGAGGACTTTAATTTAAAGCGACTAAACCAACCCTGTAGGCTCCGAACACTATCGACGAGTGAGCGATAACCAATCAAAGATCGATATTTCAAGCATGAAACATATGAATCAGTGATTGGACAGTGCGAACACCTGCGGACAGATGTCAGAATCAACAAGGCTGATTCAGAACAACTTTGAATTTATTGAGTGCTTCCTTGCTAGGACGGCTCCAAAGTCACCGTTTACTTATGCCTTAGACAAAAAGTGATGGAATTGAATCCATATTAGAAGTTAAAAAACTTCGGCCTGAAGCGGGATTTGAATCTGGGACCTTCTGCATTGGAAGCAGGGATGCTAACCACTGGACCAACGAGCCACCTAATAAATACCTTGCCAATCACAACACACAAAGGGCTACTTAGCCGTCGCCTCCTTTGTCGACAGTTGTAAATGTCAATCTTGTCTAAAATCTCAAGCGGCAGTCAACGGGGTGGACACACAGTTACAAAAAAGGGCACCTTCCCCTATATGTACAGGGAGCGATACCCGTCCGTAGTCGAGTCGAGGCGACATTCATCTATATAAAATCGGAGACTTCAATTTTGGTGCAAGATCTAATCTTCAAAGGAGATAAATTTTAGCAAAGAGCAGCACTTACACGCGCGTTAACTCCTCAGAAAACTTATCAACCATACATTTCAATAGAGAACCACAGACCTTTCCTGCATTGCAAGATCTATACAACGATGACAGACCATACGCCGGGAGCCGATCGAGAATGTACGAATGACCGCTACTGCACTGAATGTAGAAACGTGGCAACCCTGTAGCGCGCAGGTGGATAATATGAGGGGTGTCTACCCGCCGGGCCCCACTTATTCTGCCTCAGTGGAGAGCGGCATATCCCGCCTTGCACCTAAATTGAAGGATTGAAGTCTCCGATTTTACGTCTTCATTCTAGGTCTATACAACTTTCTTCCCGCCATTCACCGGTTGTTCACAATAGTTAGGCTAATCCAACAGTAATGTTCACTGTCACATAAGCTTATCCTCGGACAATCCACTTGGCTTGTGAAAGTATCCGTTGATGCTACGGCCACAAACATTCACTGAACTCTTAAAACAATAATGAATGATAATTATGTTGATTGTAATAAACAGAAATAGATTTGAAATCAATGATGGAACGAATGACGCTGCAAACGTTAAAGGTATTAATGGAGGCAATAGTGTGTTAAGTTAGCAGTAACACTTCAAGAAAGGAGAAAGGTGTCTCACCAGTGGCGTATCTAGGGGAGGGGGGCTGGGGGGCTAGAGCCCCCTCCCCCCGAAATCCCAGCTTTAATTCACTCCACTTAAAAAATTTCGATATTTTTTTTAATTGACTGCAGTGCAACTGTGGGGGGCATTCTCCCATTATATTCTATATTCATTCTATTATATTATATTATATTATATTATATTATATTATATTTATATTATATTATATTATATTATATTATATTATATTATATTATATTATATTATATTATATTATATTATATTATATTATATTATATTATATTATATTATATCATATCATATCATATCATATCATATATCATATCATATCATATCATGTCATATCATATCATAATCATATCATATCATATTATATTATATTATATTATATTATATTATATTATATTATATTATATTATATTATATTCTTCTAACTACTAAACACATATGGTATTGTGGTACCCAGTATGGCCACCATGCGCATTACACGAAGATTGGCAACCATTTAACTACACTTTAGTTACAACAGTCAGACTTGTCAAACGGATTAGCATCTTTGTTGCAACTGTCTCTGTCTTACAATGAAAGCTTTTAGACCAAGATCTGTAGAAAGAAACACAATGCATGGCTTGTATAATGGACATGACTAATTTTTAACAAGTACATAGTAACTTTGCTGAAGATTTGAATACAAATTTAGAAAGTTATATTTGGCTAAGTCGGTTTACACAGTCATTTAGGAATTAAGATTTGTTTTATTTTCCTAACTGTTTTACTGAGGATCGCTACCATTGGCCGGATTTATAAAACGTCGCCTCTCATTGGCTGGGCTAAGAATTTTAGGTATAAGGGCTTTGTGTTTATTGTGTGTGTTGTTTGTTGTTTGCAAGTCTAAAACGTCTCTTGATTTAAATGGCTCCTCGCGCCTTTTAATATGGACTGATGGGATTCATAATCTGCCTAAAAATTTTAAAAGCCGTATTTAATTAAACAATTTTCATTATCGACGTATAGGAAGAACGATGCTGCTTCATCGTAAAGTTGCGCGACATTGCCACTTGAGCGCTTCATTCGTTTTCACTAGCGCCCTCAGTGGCCAAACTCGGTGTCTATGTAAATTGGCGTAACAAGTGCACAGAGAGCGTTGCGAGCGATCCGGCCAACACTCACTGAATATTGGATACACACAACTTTCAACAATACGAATTTCTAAGTCTTTTAAAATACTACTTGACTTCTTTGGAATCGATGGATACACTGGCTTCTAGAGAGGTTTTCGGTGATTTCTAGCAGGCAGTGCTCAGTGTCCGGAACCACAGACATATTACTATCTCTATACGGTTGTTTAGAGGAAATATATGGGCGCTGACATCTTGAAATTTGACGCCATTGAAGTGCTGCTGCAAATTAATGCCACACTATATAGAAGGCGTCTACCATTGTTGCCAGTATTGTTTAACATTGTTGTTAAAAATAACACGGCCAACTATATGACACAAAAAATCCTAGCAAGGCCTTCTTGATCTCCTAGAGCAGCACTGAGGAAGGACTACTAGCCAATATTAAAACCCGCGAAATTAACGTATTTTCGTCATATCTCAATAACGCCACACAATATCAAAACAGTGACACCTACGCACATTGTGGATTCGTGAGAGCTCAATACCAAATGAAAAAGATTTCGTAGATTGTAGTAATTATAGTTGTTATTTCTAATTAACTTGTAAATTAGTTAAATTACAAATAATAATTATAATTACTGCAAACTAATAAATCTTTTTCTTTTGGTATTGAGCTCTCACGAATCCACAATGTGCGTAGGTGTCACTGTTTCGATATTGTGTGGCGTTATTGAGATATGACGAAAATACGTTAATTTTGCGGGTTTTAATATTGGCTAGTAGTCTAATGGCGACAACTAAAGCAACCGTATGGCTGGAACGCTCAAAGCGCTGCAGTGTAGTCGTTTGTTGTACGCCTCCACTCATCTGGGCCACCCCCCCCCCCCCCACCCCCCACCCTCCCCCTTCACATATGATGTCACAACGTTCACTTCAAATGTATACTAGGAAATCAGTTTTCCTGGAAGTAGATTGAAAAACACTCGTCTGCATGTTAAACGTTTCGGTTTGGTTATTCCCCGAAACTACGACAAACAACAACATTAAACTGTGAGTCACTCACTCACTCGTCACCGTCAGTAATTAGCGTATAATTAAGACTCGGTTCACGTATGACGTAACTTAGCGTACGTGAGAAAACGTGAAAGTGACGAGATTGATAGTCAGTCACCTTGAATCAACCTCAGTCGTGTGAGAGGCGATCACTTTCAATCCCGGTTATATTAAAATTAAAGTGTTAAGTTCAAAATTTAAAAATGTTATATTGTAAATAGAAAAAGATTTTTCAAAATTAAAAAAAAATCTGAATTTTTAACGAATTTTGGATTTTGAATATTTTCTAAATTTTTAAGTGAATTAAATTTGCGTTGGCAAACAGGTGGTTAAAGATTGCATTTCGTGATCTTTAAGTTCAACCCCGATGGTGTTATTAATTTTACAAATGCCGGGATATTTGAAAATATCCGTCTTTTTTCTATACGCTTTACACATCTCCGTTTTGAATCCCATCCAAAAGTCGTACTAGATATGGTCTAAAGAAACGGGGCAAAATTACTCAGAAGGGAAAACTTTAAAGCAAAGTTTTGAAAGCGGTGAAGTCAATGAGGTGTATTTTAAAGATGGAACAAAATTTCAAATCCATATGGCTGTAACAGAAACTTATTGTACCCAATGAATTTGATTACAAATGTGTTATACCTAAATTTGTAATAATATTGTCTTTATAACCATTTACTTGGTAGCCGGTGGAGAAAATATTTGAGAGTAATACAATCTCTTCAAAGTATTTTCCATATCAACTAGCACAGCGGCAAATGTTGGGTTCAATCGCGGCTGGTTTATTGCTCTCTTTGTACGAGGTTGTAAACTTCGATCACGTTGACAGTTTCTCCGACCAGCAAGAAGGGTGGATGCGTAGCTTCCAAAATCAAGTGACCTCCAGTCATTTTTTCCTTGAAATGAATAATCTTAACATCTAAATTAATCTTCTTTGAGGATCGCTAAAGTTAATAATTAAAACTAATAAATGTGTTAATTGGTTATACAGTGGGGATAGTAAGGTATTTTTTGCGCTATCGTTGGAGGCCAGTATGGTTTAGATCTGCATCTACTACAAGGGATGGTGATTCCTTTGCGGAAGAAAGGCATGATTGACATATGGTTTCTTTTTAATAACACCAACAACCTCTTTTGAGGTCTGATTTTACAACTGTGTACGTTGAAATGGAAAATACTGTAGTAGAAGTGCTAGTGACCAGTATCGAAGTCTAGAGCATGTAGAGTACAAGTGAAACTAGCCATGCGATGCCCCCCCCCCCCCCATTAGACCCATCACCGCGCGGTAAAAGTACTCTGTCGAAAGTAGGGTCCAAGTTTCCCCTCTCTGGCAGAGTCAAGTTCAGCGGTGGGACACGATCTGAACAGAAAGCCGTGCAGGACAATTATTAAGCGGGGTTTACATAAATGACTAGTAAATTATTGACTAGCCCCCACAGGCTTCTTTTATTGGCTGGGAGTGAGAATAACTGCGCTTTGATTGGCTGTGAGTAAGGTTTGTCTTGACTTGACTTAGATATTGAAATATGTAAATGTTCAATTTCTTAGTTAAGTCAAGACAAACAACTTAGTCACAGCCAAACAGAGCGCAGCATTATCCCTCCCAGCAGCCAATGGAAGAAGCCTGGGGACAAGTCACTAATTACTACTAGTCATTAAGCGAGCGAAGCGAGCGTCTCCACTAGACTCTTATGGCACTTCGTTCTGTTTTTTTTTTTTTTTTTTTATGTCTGTCGATAGCGGTCGAACGGAAACCCCGATCAACTTGAAATTTGGACCATCCACAAGCCTCGATGTGGATTGAAGGTGTATAGTTTTCAGGCAAAATCGTTCGAAAAGTTACAAAGTTACACCATAGTTACTGTTGGTTACTGCAAAATATTTTTCTGAAACAAAATGGTGGCAAAATGTGAGATAGCTTTAATTTTCTAAAGCTTTTTCCGGTCACGAATATGTTCATTTTATGGCGATCTGATAAATATTGGCAAAGTTACTCGAAAATATATTTCTGAAACACAGTAACAGCAAAATGTGATGTGGCTATCTTATAGTAAAGATTTGTCCGGTCACGAATATACTAATGTAAACGCGATCTGATACGTATTAGAGGCAGAAATTACATTTCAAATGCTGTCAATAACTGTTAGTAACGGTGGCGGACCGCAGCGAAAACACTAGACAGAATGACAACGAAAATTCTTAGCAACGCACATTGCACTGCATTCAACAATATCGGGAAGTATAATAGCTTTGGGAATTAGAAACATTACTGCATTCTTGAATTGTTGTTTATTGTTGTTTTTATTAGCTTTGAGATCTTTTTGCCAGAACGTTCTTAGATATGGACGCGCTCGCTTACGCGTCAAACAGAGCGTTTTCCTAGTTTATGTAAACGGCCCTTTACGGTTTAGGTTTTCGCGACCAGAAAATGTAATTGACATAATCGAGAAGAAATATTCAGGTTACATTACAATGGCCATTATATGGAGTGTGTGGAGTGTCATGAGAATATACTGCCAGTAAAGTGAAATGGTCCAGTAGTCAATTGTTGTTGTCATGATCAAACATTAACCCTGTTTACATGGCGGACTGAGTCCGGTACTGAGTATGGTCAGGGCCATGTAAATACCTAGAAAATGGGACCGAACCGACTGGGTCCGGTCCGCCAAACAAGCTAGACCGTACCGAAAGACCGACTCAGTCCTATCATGTAAACGGGTAGAACGTACTGACTGAAGAACTGAAACTTTGAACGAACGATGTTTGTAAGTGAATAAGATGGAAAATGATTGTAGTTGTCATCAACAAAAATCAAGTAAAATATTTACAACAGCTTGTAACCTTTTGTTCGCCGGGATGCATCTTTAAATTAATTTTATATGGCAGAAGAAAAAAGTAGGGTTATGTACGGCCAAAACGAACAAGTGTGGCGCAAGACCGAAATCAAGTTGGGTACACCTTCATATAAACGCAAGCGGCCATGACAATTCTCATTCTGGTACCCAGTACGACTACGGTCTGCCATGTAAACATAGCTATTGATTCGCCTCTAATGCTCATGGTACCTGTTGATGTGTAACGCCCCAATGTCCGCCGGTCTACAAGCATGACATGACAGCTGTAACAAATACAAAGAGATCAACTGTTACCGTCATATCAGAGCGCATTGATGCAAACAAGCTAGGCCAAGGTCCTTGTGGGGAGTGTTCTAACTTGACGTTTTTAGTCGACTAGCTTGCCCAACGCAACAATTAGTAACAATTAATTGCAACAATAGGGAACACGCGTATGAAAATTTTAATCAATTTTTAAAAACCTAGTCTCTCATTTAATAATTTTGTGTCTTTGAATTTTGAAAAACGGATCAGTCTATGCCTCAAAATAATTGGTTTAGTAACGATAAATAAAAGTGCGCGAAAAACGAGCCGCCGCCATGTTGATGGGATTTGACGTCATGGTTTTGTACTTTGTACGCTCACCGCCTCAGCGATTGGTCTGTTACGCCACGACTACAGAATCATTGCGTCACAGCCACCTGTACGCGTTTCAGATCCCCGAGTTGAAACTTCAATAAATTCGACCACATTAAACCTATTTAAAAATTTTCATTTTTACTTGGGGCTTGCATTAATATACTTTTTATATCTGATACTATTAAACAAAGTGTTTGGTTTAACAACAAAAAATCGTACGCGTGTTGCCTATTGTTAATTGTTGTGTAAGTCGGCGGAGTAGGCGAAGCAAGCCAAAATAGACAAGTTGGAACATGCCCTAAATAATTTATTAAAACTATAGCCTTGCATTCAGAGCCGGTCTCACCAAACTTTAATCCGACAATTTTCTGTTAATCGAAGATCGAAAATGGCGCCCGGTAGAAGCCGTCGTGCATTTTGTACGTAATGTTTGTTGAAACTATGGCAACCACACCGAGATCAGTAAATCGGCCGATTAAAAAGTTTGGTGAATTCGAACCTTAGGTGAAGACTTATCTATTTCATACATTTTCAGGGCCGTATTTATTCCTATCCTGGTTCTTCAGTCGTCATTACTGTACTACATGTGTATTCCCTTACACCTGCATGTCAACAATATCTTACTGTACACTACACACCCATTGATTGTTCCGGGAAGTGAGGATATGAACTTGAAAATAGACTATTAACATGATTGTCGTGGCTATTAATAGATTATAGACTATTTGAAAGCCTGCCAGTTAATTAATTATACAATACTGGCTGATGCAACGGATCAAATAATATATAGTAGCCCTAACGAAAGTATTCGCATACCGATCTCAGGTCATTGTCTACTGCCCCATTTCAACCGCGCCAATTGAAAGAAAATCAACAGATATACTAGTCCCAACGAAAGTATTCGCATACCGATCTCAGGTCATTGTCTACTGCCCCTTCTTAGTCGAGTGCACAGGCGGTTTGGTCACACCCACCGTTACAGGTAACCAACGGAAGGTCTTAAATTATCCCCAATGGACCTGTTTAGATCAGATGGTAGGAATTAGTGAAGTAGAAATTAAGTTGTCACCCTGGACTCGGTTGTGTCGTGAGCATCGGAATACTTTCGTTGGGGCAACTTTACATTATAACAATGCTAGAGTGGTGTTTTCGTGACTACACAAAGGACTGTTTACATTTTAGCTGTAGGTTGCTCAGTCGGGGCCTTCGTGACAGGCCTGCAACTGGCTCTCGATCACCGCTGTAACGTCACGCAAGTAGGCGGATGGCTCGGCTATACGCGCTATGAAAAGCATTGCGCGCTACACAACATGTCCCAATTTTATTTGTTTTCTCGAAATTCCCGACCGTCTGATGCATGATGCATTTAAGTACTAGACAGTATAATATTCTGCACCATCTGAAATATGTTTGCACTTCCTGTATAGCAAGAAATGGGGTTAAAATTCCTTTCAAAGTCCATTGGCATTTGCATTGTCTTTGAATGGTCCATTGACGACTTATTTACGTATCCAAGAAATAGCTATTTCCGTCTGAGCTACAATATGGGTTACAAAGGTGTATACAGTAGGCCTACAGTTTGAATAAAGTCACGTCTTTACCTTATAGTCGAGACAACATGTTACATCCGAGCCGAGTTTTGTGCGAGTGTCTACAGTGTGTGTTTGTGTGGAAAAAGAAACATTTGAAACTCGTGAAGTATGTGAAGTGTTATTTATAATCATGTTCAGTGATTATTCGTGATATCGTGTCTTCAAAGTGACAATCCCGTTAATATTTTGTTTTAAAATGACGTTTTATGAATATATTTTATTCCCATAAAATAAACTCTGAGGTTCAGCGGACAAAATGCCTCGCAAATGTTGCGTGCCGGGTTGTAAATCGAACTACAGTACATCAACAGGACAAACAAGTAGTCTAAAATGCTTTAAATAATTTATTTACACCAAAATCAACCAATTTACGATATTAAATTATCAGTTGTAGAATCAAACATGATATACAATAACCAATACCATCCAAATAATTAAAAAGTAAGCATGAATAGAAGAGATATAATTTACTATGATGCTATATGATTCATAATAATTGGAATATGCTATGATTCATAATAATTGGAATACAAAATAATCCAAGTTATCCACTTTATTTCATAACCACATATTTCAATTATACGCTTTTTTCGAATAAATCGTATGTAAAATAGAAGTGTCATAAGCCTATGGGCTCAAAATTAGATACGTCAATAGTTTACTTAGGTGCCAATTACGCAGTAAAATGATGTAAACGCGGAACAAATTCGGTACCATCCCCTCCGTAACTTTATCCTTTTATTGGGACATGCATATGAGGGGGCAAAATAGTGAGTAACTTTGTTTTATAAGGCAAATACTGTGTTGCGCGCCGTATTATTGCTATGCGCGCCGTACTACGGCCGCTCGCCAGTCCGCCTATGCTCGTGACGTCACGCCAAGCAGTTGCAGGCCTGGAGAGCGAAGCGATATATCTAGACGGCCTTGGCTCAGTGGTAAGACGCGAGACTCTAAATCGGGAGGTCGCTGGTTCGATTAAGGCCACCGGTAGTTCTGACTGAAGGTTTAAAAAAAAAAATGAATAAAAAAAAAAAAAAATTATAATTAGATTAATACATAAATGAATGTTGTAAATAAAATAAATCTAACTCGGAACGTCTAGAGTTACTCTCGCGTATTAAACCAATAAGCACCACCTCTATCAGTGAGTCAGTATCTAAACCTTGTCTCTATTATTCATACATTATGATAGTTAAGAAGTATTAATAAAATAATAATAATAATACTCCTAAGTTGTTTATCTTTTTAGTTTCGGCTCGGTGAGAATCAGGCTGTAAAATACCCACTTTTGAAGGTAATTTAGACAATTACGTTTATGGTGTGTTGTGTTCATTAATTTGTTTTAATAGCTTTGTACTCGGCTGTGTTGAGTTAGGAAACATGGTTCATTATGAGTAACTTATGAGTCATCATTAGGAATCGTATTCTAATGAGGAAGCTCGTTAGCCAGTTGTGTTGTAAGTCTTCAAGTTCACTCATTGTTTAATTCTTCTGTTACGGTTCAAGGTTGACTAAATGAAAGTTTTAAAGGTTTTTGTTATAAAATTACTAAAACATATATGTTCTGCACTTTTATTTTTAATGTGAACATTTATTTAATTATAAATATTACAATGCCCGTTTGGACCCGGGATAGAATAGGCCCAGAGTGACTCTGCTAGTCGTAGGAGGCGACAGAATGAGTTTCCCGTCCCCACTGTCTCACTGAAGATTTCTCCTTCCACTTGGCACTGCCCTCCCTTGCTGGACTCTCCTTATGACGACCCCCGCGATGTGCAATGGACCTGATTCGGACATCGATGTTTTTTCATCTTCACATATCACCCACTCATCGTCTCGATTAGCCGAAGTTGCACAAATATGCACAAAAACAAAACACTAATCTATTAATTAAATCTACTATTTTCTTATGCAGAATTTGATTTCAGACTACTTCACTTAAAAATGTAGATAGACTACAAGGTATAATGAAATTATTTCAATTAGATGTAATGCGGTTTGGAACCAGAATTGGTTTTGACAGATCAATTCATTTGTTTTTCTGAATGATTCTCCCATTTGAATAACGTTATTTTTAAAGGCTGGTCCACACAGATTTTTAAGACATACGATTTAAGGTTTAACGCGTAGTCGTAAAGTTGGATCATAGAGGAAACACGTACTGGCGTTCACACAAAGTTTTAGTTTTAAGACGTTGTTTTCATTGTTGTTTTTAAAACAACGTCTTAAAACCTTATGCATTATGTCTTCAAAATCTGTGTGGACCAGCCTTAACATTGTGGAAATGGATGTGACGATCTGACTTGGGAGTTCGACGAGCCCCCGCCAGGGGATTTACGGACCTTGACGGGCAAGAAACCGTCATGCATCAGCGAAAATGTCTTCAACGTTGATTCACGCCCTCTTAGAGAACAAAGCTTCTGTATAAGGAAAGATTAATTATTACTATTAAATGCGTTTCACAACGGCATGTAAAATACACGGTGAAAATTAAGCAAGAACAACAAACACTAGTAGGCCTATAGTGATTTATAAAGTTAAGAAATTATGATGAAATTATACTTTCACAATTCTATAGGCCTACACTCAAGATTAACGACCACCGACTCACGCCAACGTTTAGTTATAATTTTAGTTGTGAGTGCTCAGAATGTTTCGTACGAAACCTATCCAGACCTTTTTCAAAATTGATCTAGGACCCTTAGATAGAATTAATCACGGTCCTTTAATCTTCAGTGCCTGCCCATGGACCTTATCGTGGTGGGCAGGTTTGTGCGCTTTGATGATGCCTGGAGCTATGCCGGCGGAAGCGTATGCTTCTGGTAGGGCCACCCTAGCCGGACAGGCCGAGGAGGAGAAGTCAGACGAAATGCAGTCCACATCATCCCCACTCCCTTTTCCCCTTTCCTCCCCGCCCTCCCACTGGCCCTTTACCTCTTAACACACATTGTCTCAATTAATTTTTTTTTATTGTCTTAATTAGCCACGTTGCAAAAATATGAGACGTTAAGCCCAATCAATCTCTTATCTTCAGTGACAACAATTAACACAAAAAAAGAAAAATAAGCTTTGACATAACATTTGAAAACTAGTTTTTATTGTTGGGTTTTGTTGTCATTGCAAGATTTACAGGAACTGTATCTAAGGTTGGAATTCATAGTCGGCCCCTACATCTAGGGGCACCCATTGTTGCTATAGATTTGTTTTGTTTATGGGAAATAACATGGAAACAATTGTTACCTTACCAACAATGGGCGCCCCTAGGTGTAGGGGCTGACTATGAATTCCAACCTTGAGTCCTAGATCAATTTCGAAAATTGTCTATTCATGTCCCTTTTGACATTTGGAATAGTTGGGAAAGAATGTCCGAGATTTTTTTACTTAAGTGATTTTTGTTTTTATTTCGGAGATTTTTTTTTACACAATATTTTTTACTATTTTTACTTTTCATTTTTTTTTTGACATAGTGATTGCTTTTTATTTCTGTGATTTTTTTTTTACATTTTCTATAAAGTGTTCACCATTTTTTTAGGTGTTTAATCCCTCGGTGAGAACAGCTAGAGAAGTAGAAAACTAAGTTGATAATCTATTGCGAATTCGGATATTTTGTCATTGCATTAGAGTAGTTACATTAGGACAACTATATTTACATCACTCAACGTGATATCTATTAAAACACATCTACACAATTACCATAACATGATTGTCAGTATCCACATGACAACAATTGCCACAGTTTGACATAATCAATCAAAGTTAATTATTTCAAGATTTCAATCGACTTGTATACATTCGAGCTGTGTGTTCTAAAAATAAGAGAGTGACAGTTATGAGGGGGGCGGGAGGGGGGAGAGGGGGGTGAGATACCGATGGTATAGTTGAGAAACTGTAAGAATGACGGCCCCCTCCTTATCCCCACCACTGCTACCCGACCCCCTCAACTCCGTGACACAACAACTGAACAACTGAAACAAACTGATTTTCAGTTACGTATTTCATTTTGTCAGGTTGTCACGGAGTTGAGGGTAGCTGTGGACGGGATATGAAGGGGACCGTCATTCTTACAGTTTCTCAACTTTAGGAGCTAGAGAAGTAGATAATTGAGTTCGTACTCTGCTCCAACTACAATTATCGGCATCGTGATTGTAATCGCGATCACAATCGTACATTTTCTTAGTCCATAAGAGCAACGTAAATTAACTTTTTCACGATTTCCAGATTGCGATTACAATCCCAATTACCGACAACTATTGTGGTTGGGACTTTACACTTCAGGACAACTTTATTTTCTGTATTATCATTCAACGATATCTACACAATTACCATAACGTGATTGTCAGCATGCACATAACAACAATTGCCACAGTTTGACATTCAATCGAAGTTAATTATTTCGAGATTCGATCGACTTGTATACATGCGAGCTTTGTGCTCTATATACAATAGAGTGACAGTTATGTGGTGGGAGGGGGGGGGGGGGGGAGGGAAGTACCGTTATGTGCAGCGATTGATAGGAGAGTGGAATGACAGATAATGTATAGCGTGAACTCGTTATCGCTGGTTCTGTAGTTACAATACGCCAAGTTCCAAGGTCAAATTCATCGATACGTGCAGCGTGTTTGGATTGGATCCAAGGTCCGTAAATCCCCTGGCGGGGGCTCGTCGAACTACGAACTTCCGCCAGGGGATCGATGGACCTTGGAGTGGATCATGCAAGTGCGGAGTGCCAGGCTAAAAATTACAGTAGTAGGCTTCTGCACTAAATAAATTCAAAGTTGTTCTGAATCGGCCTTGTTGATTCTGGCATCTGTTTGTCCAATCACTGATTTATGTGTTTCATATTGGAAATATAGATCTTTGATTGGTTATCGCTCACTCGTCGACGGTGTTCGGAGCCTACAGGGTTGGTTTAGTCGTTTTAAATTCAAGTCCCCCACTGGAAATCAGTCTTGTTACTGAGTGGGTAGACTCTATAAATACGATTTTTTTATTATATTTACAAACTAAGGTTAGGATGTGTTCCAACTTGATTTTCGCCTGCTAGCCACTTACCACTAATCACTACCTGCTACACACTAAATGCTAACAGCTTTGGGCACGCTACCTAGTATGCTAATACAAAGTTTATTGTTATTAATCATCTAACGTAAATAAATACGATAATAATACTTCCACTCACTGGTTGGGTATTTTCCTAACCTAAAAGTACCAGCTGTGATGGCTGGTATCAACCATCTTGGCTTAGTGGGTTAGTCGGAGTCGTAGTGTACACTTTCGGCCACTACTCACTACCCACTAGCCAAATAAGAAGCATTGGTCGCCTACTTGTGACGTCACTTCCTTTCGATTAGTATAACTAAGCTTAGTTCACTACGAAAAACGTCAAGTTGGAACACACCCTTAGTACGCCAAGTCAGTAGCGAATAACTTACTTCCGTAACGAGCGATCCGATAAGGTATTTAACTCTAACCTTGCTATGACGCAATTCAAACGGTATTATTATCTACTTTATGTTAATAATTAATAACGATTTACTCCGTTGATCACAATTATAAAAATGAATAATATGTATATGTATGGTATCTAATAAATAATTATGTAACACTACTCATACTTAAATAAATATTTATACGGAATATTTAATTAATTAACATTTTTAATTTGTTTGAATATTATTTTTACGATTGTGATAAGGAAAGTAGCATAGTCAACAGGGACATTGGTGCAAATGTAAATTTACATAGTTTTGAGTGATGTTTAATAATATCTATTATATTTGCTTGAGTAAATTCGGTTTTATATCCACACTGTATATTAGATGTTTCTTATTCTTAGATTATTTTCACGATTCGGGAGAACAAGATTGTATCCTACTATAGAACAATTAGTCATTAGCAAACAAATATTCATCACCATTAACATTCAACATTATGAACATGAAATTGTTGCTACTTGGTGGAATAATTAAATAAGAAAAAAAATTGAAGTTGAGTCTTTGTTGTCTAAGATAAGGGCCAGTCTGTCTGCCAGTCTGTCTATCAGTCAGTAAGCCTGCCTGCCTGCCTGCCTGCCTGCCTGCCTGCCTGCCTGCCTGCCTGCCTGCCTGCCTGCCTGCCTGCCTGCCTGCCTGCCTGCCCGCCTGCCTGCCTGCCTGCCTGCCTGCCTGCCTGCCTGCCTGCCTGCCTGCCTGCCTGCCTGCCTGCCTGCCTGCCTGCCCGCCCGCCCGCCTGCCTGCCTGCCTGCCTGCCTGCCTGCCTGCCTGCCTGCCTGTCTGCCTGTCTGCCTACCTGCCTGCCTGTCTGCCTGTCTGCCTACCTGCCTGCCTGCCTGCCTGCCTGCCTGCCTGCCTGCCTGCCTGCCTGCCTGCCTGCCTGCCTGCCTGCCTGCCTGCCTGCCTGCCTGCCTGCCTGCCTGCCTGCCTGTCTGCCTGCCTGCCTGCCTGCCTGCCTGCCTGCCTGCCTGCCTGCCTGCCTGCCTGCCTGCCTGCCTGCCTGCCTGCCTGCCTGCCTGCCTGCCTGCCTGTATGTCTGCCTGCCTGTCTGCCTGTCTGTCTGTCTGTCTGTCTGTCTGTCTGTCTGCCCGCCTGCCTGCCTGCCTGCCTGCCTGCCTCTTAGAGCATGTATGCTAAGGTCTACCTGCCTGTCTGCCCGGCTGAAAGCGAAGGCAGCTGCACCGCACGAGGCTAGGCTATCATGACGTCACTGATACTGCAGCATCGAAAGTCTCCTAGGATCCAGGTCACCTCAGCATGACTCACCCCGGCTATTAGTCCACCCGTCACGCCAGCCAGCCAGTTGTTACTTGTTGCTCTTCCCACTGTCACAGTCACGCCCACTCTTACACTGGTACGAGTAGAAACTGCATTTATCACATTTCAGACAACGTCAGTTGGGAAACCTGTTCCTTGCACACTCTCCGACAAACTATACTCTCAACTCATAATAATAATAACAATTTTTCGTAGGAATACAACCGTTATAGGGTGCACACTTAGGGTGTGTTCTTACTTGACGTTTTTCGTAGTGGACTAAGCTTAGTTATACTAATCGAAAGGAAGTGACGTCACAAGCAGACGACCAATGCTCCTTATTTGGCTAGTGGTTAGTGGTTAGTGGGTAGTGGCCGAAAGTGTACACTACGACACCGACTAACCCACACTGTTTTAGACTCTAAATGTGAATTTAATTTATTTATTTATTTATTTATTTAACCAAAATGGTAGATACCAGCCATCACAGCTGATACTTTTAGGTTAGGAAATTATCGTATTTATTTACATTAGATGATTAATAACAATAAATTTTGTATTAGCATACTAGGTGGCGTGCCCAAAGCTGTTAGCATTTAGTGTGTAGCAGGTAGTGGTTAGTGGTTAGTGGTTAGCAGGCGAAAATCAAGGTGTGTCCTACTTCAGGTCACTAACTAGGTATATTAGGCTGTTTTATTAGCTGGGAAGGAATGTCCGAGGGCTGATCTGTTAGTAGGACTCAATCCCTGCATTCGCCTTTACGACTGAGGAAAACCTCGGAGAAAACCTTCAGTCAGGACTGCCGGTGGCCGCGGAATCGAACCGGCGACCTCCCGAATCAGAGTCTCGCGTCTTACCGCTGAGTCGCCGTTATCTCATACAGAAGATGTCAATAAACCCGCTCAACCTCATATTCTTATGTACGGCTCACTTCGTGCACGATGCTTCAACGTAAATAAACAGATTCCTTAGGTTTTTTACTTCTTACATTCGTAAAGGAATCGTCTACCGCCTAGTTGAGTGCACAAGCCTCATAAATAAATAAAAATAAATAAATAAATTCACATTTAGAGTCTACCCACTCGGTAATTAAACTGATTTACAGTGGGGAACTTTAATTTAAAGTGACTAAACCGCAACCCTGTAGGCTTCGAACACCATCGACGAGTGAGCGATAACCAATCAAAGATCGATATTTCAAATACGAAACATATGAATCAGTGATTGGACAGTGCGAACACCTGCGGACAAATGCCAGAGTCAACAACGCCGATTCAGAACAACTTTGAATTTATTGAGTGCTTCGTTGCTAGGTCGGCTCCAAAGTCACCGTTTACTTATTCCTAAGACAAGAAGTAATGGAATTGAATCCACATTAGAAGTTAAAAAACTTCTGCCTGAAATGGGATTTGAGCCCGGAACTTTCTGCATTGGAAGCAGAGATGCTAACCACTGGACCAACGAGCAACCTATGTGCCACTATGTTAGGAAATTCCAGGTAACCAATCAAAGGTAGTAAATTAACCCAAATTGACCTTTTTAAGACTAGCCTAGGTAACGGTAAACATAACCTTTAATAATGCCCTACTAGAGTCTAATTACATTTAAGAAGACTACCAACTGAATGCGATCGTTTCCGACACAATTCTGTCCGTGCGTGCGTCAAAGGCGGCAAGTTTAAATGTCGCATTCAAACTTGGCGCCTTTTATTTGTACGGTGCTCCGAACGTTCGTGTGATACATTGGGCTGTCTATCTGTCTGTCTTCCTGCCTGTCTAGAGTGTCTGCCTGCCTGTCTGTCTGTCTGTCTGTCTGTCTGCCTGCCTGCCTGTCTGTCTATAGTGTCTGTCTGTCTATCTGTCTGCCTGTCCATAGTTTATGTCTGCCTGCCTGTCTGTCTGTCTGTCTGTCTGTCTGTCGGTCTGTCTGTCTGTCTGTCTGTCTGTCTGTCTGTCTGTCTGTCTGTCTGTCTGTCTGTCTGTCTGTCTGTCTGTCTGTCTGTCTGTCTGTCTGTCTGTAGGTCTACTGTCTGTCTGTCTGCTGTCTGCCTGTCTGTCTGTCTGTCTGTCTGTCTGTCTACTGTTTGTCTGTCTGTCTGTCTGTCTGTCTGTCTGTCTGTCTGTCTGTCTGTCTGTCTGTCTATTTGTCTTATGTATAACGGCAAAGTGGGCGTGGCTGTAAAACAATCCGTAAAGTAATCCGACCAGTGAGCCCCAATTTTCAAATTCACATCGTTTCTGATTTGTTTTGTTAGGGGCTACGGGACAAGTATATGAATTAATTTAGTATGATGTCGGGGGGTGGGGGGTGGGGGTGATTGGAGGAAATGGCCGAGTAGGAGGACGAATAATAGGACAGGACTAATATTCAAAGGGCCAAGGGGAGGAAAGGGAAAGGGGAGGACTTCATTTCGTCAATTTTACGACTGGCAGAGTCACAAATTCTTATATTCAAATTTTAGGACTGATATTCAAAGGGCCAAGGGGAGGAAAGGCAAATAAAATAAAATAAAAAATTAAATTCACATTTAGAGTCTAGCCACTCAGTAACAAAACTGATTTTTAGTGGCGGACTTTTATGTAAAGTGACTAAACCAACCCTGTAGGCTCCAAACACCATCGACGAGTGAGCGATAACCAATCAAAGTACGAAACATATGAAGCAGGCAAAGGGGAGGACCTCATTTCGTCAGTTGTTACGACTGGCAGAGTCACCCTAGGCCCAGACGGGGGGTAATACTAGAAAGCAACATGAAGCAATGTGCAGCTGAAATGAGTGGAGTAGTGTGAATGTTAAATAGGAAATAGAGACAGGTGGTTATCGAGGCTTGCCCAACTGACCGCAACCGCAACATCCCACCTATAATATTGAGGTTGTTTGTAACACCTTGTTCAAGGTCAAAGTATTTATATCAATCTGTGACCTTAAGACACGCTATGCCTATATACAAGGTCGTGCAGTTATACATTGTTTGTTGTGTATTGTGTATACTTAGCTACGATATCAATATGTATGAACTATTTTGTACTTATTCACATTTTTCCGTCTAACAATTGACTGATCAAATTTGTCAGTAAATTGTGTATCGATGATTTTAAAATTATTATTATTATTATTATTATTATTATTATTATTCTTATTATTATTATTATTATTATTATTATTATTATTATATTTTTTTTATTACTATTATTATTAAGTTCATAATATATGTAAAATGAGCAGTTGTGACTTGTGAGCTGGATGCTTTTGAAAAATGTTAGTTTTTAATATCGAAAATGAGAAGTATATTATATATAATAATAATAATTATTATTATTATTATGATTATTATTATATAATATTATATTTATATATTTTATATTTTTATAGCGAATTAACAATGGAACGAAAAAATATGAAATAAAACTGAAATTAAAAAACAAAAAATAAAATGAAAACAAAATGATATATACAACAATTAAAACAATATATTGAATTTAAAAATAAAACGTTGGGCTAGTTGTAAAATTTAACTGTCCAGCCTGGAGTGTTTGCGAAAGCCGAATGACATCGAGTAATATTCCGTCTGAAGTCAATGACAATCTGCAATGCGATAATTTTGTCTTTGATTCGTTTCCGTCTGAATTGGATTTGATTGTATTTGGTGTAATTTCCCTGCATCCATTATCGCGGTACAACGAACTACTTTACATGTCATCCATGAGCCAACGGTTTCACCGAAGTTAAACAACCTCGGGCTAGGTCAAGAGGTGGATGGGTGACCACTCTCCTCTGAAACACTAGTTAGCGTAGGTTAGAGCAGACTGGATGGTTCAAAAGCTTGTGTAACAGCTTCGTTCTTGTCGTCAACTGCTCGGCAGTCCAGGTTAGTGGAGGAACCTATATGACTGGTCAAAGTTACACCGTCCTTTCGGATGGGACGTAAAGCCGACGGTCCCTTGGTACTTTTCGACAGGAGTAGGCTACGTGCCGGTACCAGGCTTCCCCTCCTCCCTTCCTCATTATCATTCATCAATCATCACTCATCAGGCTAAAGAGGGCATTGTGCCCTACACTGGGCCTTAATTACAATAAAATAAATAAATAAATAATCTATCATGCAGCACTACGGTACAAGGAACTATTTTACATGTCATGTATATGCACGAGACTTCCTATTGTCTCGCTAGGGTGTGGTTGTCATATGGCGCACGGAAGCTGTTACCGCAACCAACATAACCGCAACATATAACTATCAGTCCTTTGTAACACACGCACGCATTACGCATTACGCATCGAGATGGTTATCAGTACAGTAAAGGTTGTTCATCTGTCATTTCCGTGATTTTGTAAAGAATTGGAAATTAAGATCTGTATGTCCACCTACAGGAGTTCCGCGGTTGTTTACACCAAAATTTTAGGTAGTTTTCTTGGTAGTCCCCTAGAGCAAAGTCCAGTCGAGCAATCATCTCCATTCAAACTCGAGCAAAAGACGAGGAATTCAGATGACTGAATACACTGATCACATTCTTCAAGGCGATGAGGTCCAATCGTTCTAGGAAAACAAGAAACCCCGGGGTAGCTTATCTGTCAACGTATCTATGGGTGTCCAAAACGGGGGTAAAATGCGTAAAATGGTGTGGCCATGGTGTAAACTCCCGCGGAACTCTACTGTAGGCACCTTGCGGAACACCCGTTTGCGCGCCCTGTTAAAGTTGCTTTAAAATAGTTCTAAATTGTCACAGAATAGAATTAAAATATGTCATCCTATAGAGAATTTAAAGCTCTTTCTTATGATGGGTTTTTTATTCCAATAAATGTTTTCGTTTTGTAGATATTCTTGATTAGGTGTTAAAGGTGTCTCCAGAAAAATCACATTTCAAAAGGTAATTAAGAACATCTGGAAAACGGAACTGTTGATTGGAACAAAGAAACATTCATAAGAAAGAGTACTAAATTCTATACAGGATGACGTATTTTGATTTATACTCGCCGTACAAGATCTTCGGTAATGCTTCCGTCACGGGTGGGTGAGCGGCAGCCAACCAGCGACCGTGGCTAATTCAGATACCTGCTCGGGTTTGCCGAGACCGTAAACACGTCATTGATTGATGACGAAAGCATTACCGAGGTTGTTTTGCGAGACCTATACATTTGTGACAATTTAAACACATTGGTGGATACACAGCGGTTAAAGCAGACCCAACTAGCTAAATTGAGGGTGTTTTTTTTTTTTATTATTTGTATCTAAATAAATAAATAAATTCACATTTAGAGTCTACCCACTCAGTAACTAAACTGATTTGCAGTGGGGTACTTTAATTTAAAGTGACCAATCCAACCCTGTAGGCTCCAAACACCATCGACGAGTGAGCGATAACCAATCAAAGATCGATACTTCAAATACGAAACACATGAATCAGTGATTGGACAGTGCGAACACCTGCGGACAAATGTCAGAATCAACAAGGCCGATTCAGAACAACTTTGAATTTATTGAGTGCTTCGTTGCTAGGTCGGCTCCAAAGTCACCGTTTACTTATTCCTAAGACAAAAAGTATAATGGAATTGAATCCACATTAGAAGTTAAAAAAACTTCTGCCTGAAGCGGGATTTGAACCCGGGACCTTCTGCGTTGGAAGCAGGGATGCTAGCCACTGGACCAACGAGTCAACGCTTCAAGATATTGAAAGAGTGATTCCGATACGCGTGATTTTTTTGTATCAGCTGAGCAATGAATTTAAAGACTTTGATATATTGAATGGAATTATTACGACTGACGTTTCTGTAATTAATTAATCATGAACGTGTGAAATAACGCAAGGAACCTGTCGGTTTTCGTTGAATCAGCGTGCGTAAAAGCCTCTTTAGATAAGGATGTGAGTACGGTGTTGTATTCATAGTGTTCATAGTTCCCACGTGACGTCACAGCGGCCATGATTGCGACACAATTGATGAGGACCAATCCTAGATCATTGGCGGATATTATTTAAATAAACTAAATAAGCATCATTTAGTTATTTAAAAAAAGTAAACATAACTAATAAAAATTAAAAAATTACCACACATTTAACACTTTGTTTCAAAAACTTGCTAATATTTAAAGAACTAACAATTTCTGGGTTCTATCACAACAGGCTTCAACCTGCCCAGGGACTGCTGCCTTATCGTAGTGGGCAGGTTTGCGTGCTTTGGTGATCCCGAGAGCTATGCCGGCGGAAGCGTATGCTTCTGGTAGGGCCACCCTAACCGGACTGGTCGAGGAGGAGAAGTCAGACGAAATGCAGTCCACATCCTCCCCACTCTCCTTTCCTCCCCGCCCTCCTACTTACCCCTTTCCTCCAACAGCCCCCCCCCCCCTATTTCACCTTCATATTTCACCCACTCGTTGTCTCGATTAGCCAAGTTGCAAAAATATGAGTCGTTAAGCACAAATATCAAATCTAACAGCCTTCAATAGGCAACACGCGTGCGATTTTTTTTGTTAAACCAAACACTTAGTTTAATAGTATTAGATACAAGAAGTATATTAATGCAAGTCGCACGTAAAAAAGAAATTTTTAAATAGGTTTAATGTGGTCGCATTTATTGAAGTTTAAACTGGGGATCTGAAACGCGTACAGGTGGCTGTGACGCAATGGTTCTGTAGACGTGGCAGAACAGACCAATCGCTGAGGCGGTGAGCATACACAGTACAAAACTATGACGTCAAATCCACTCTACATGGCGGCGGCTCGTTTTTCGCGCCCTTTTATTTATCGTTACTAAACCAATTATTTTGAGGCATAGACTGATCCGTTTTCAAAAATTCAAAGACACAAAATTATTAAATGAGAGACAAGGTATTTAAAAATCGATTAAAATTTTCATACGCGTGTTCCCTATTGTTTCTCCATGGCAACGTCAAAGTTTGATCACAAATGTGGCCGCCACGCGCAAAGATGTGACGTACGTACAACCCATGATATAAGGATATTTGTTGCGAAGCCACACAAGAAATACTCAGACCATGCGTGCAACCTATGAACACACCACTATGAATGTTTTTGCGCCAGTGAAACAACAAGTCTCATGTTCGGAAGCTGCTTCAGGGCTCAAGTGATACGATTTCAAAATACGAAACCACCGGCAGGAAAAAAGATGTACAACATAATAATTATATTCATGATATTTAATAATTAAAAGAAAGTTTGCCAAATATTACCATAATTTTTCATTTATTCATTGTGGCGTCCGTCAGGTAAGTATGTAGAGAGACAGACAGACAGACAGACATACATACAGACAGACAGACAGACAGACAGACAGACAGACAGACACAGACAGGTAGACGGACAGACAGATAGATAGACAGACAGACAGACAGATAGATAGACAGAGAGACAGACAGACAGAGAGGCAGAAGGATAGATAGGCAGACAGATAGAGGGACAGACACATGGACAGACAGGCAGGCAGGCAGGCAGGCAGACATACAGACAGACAGGTAGGCAGACATACAGATAGACAGGCAGGCAGACATACAGACAGACAGACAGATAGACAGACAAACAGATAGGGAGACATACACATAGACAGACAGATAGATAGACAGAGAGACAGACAGACAGACAGATAGATAGACAGAGAGACAGACAGACAGATAGGCAGAAGGATAGAGAGACAGACAGATAGGCAGAGAGGCAGGCAGGCAGACATACAGACAGACAGGTAGGCAGACATACAGATAGACAGGCAGGCAGACATACAGACAGACAGACAGACAGACAGACAGACAGATAGACAGACAAACAGATAGGGAGACATACACATAGACAGACAGATATCTATAATTCTTCTGTCGTGTATGGGAGCGTAATAAGCTCGCACGAGCCAACTCGCGTGAGATTCTCGATCGTCTGACGCGGTTTTTACCGTCCCCAGTTGTTGGTTGTCACAAGGAAGTATAGGACTAGCACGACAGCCGTAACAACAATCAAGCACACAGTGACTGACTGCTTCACTTGACTCACGGCTAGGTTAAATCACGTCTAGTTAAATGTAGTAGTTAGATGTAATGACTACAACAGAACTAAGTCAGGTAGGCCATCCTAGCACGACACCCGTAATATAAGTGACTGCTTCACTTGACTTACAGCCAGGTTGAATCACGTCTATAGTTAAATGTAGTAGTTAAAGGTAGGCCATCCTAGCACGGCACCCGTAATATAAGTGACTGCTTCACTTGACTCACGGCTAGGTTAAATCACGTCTATAGTTAAATGTAGTAGTTAAAGGTAAGCCATCCTAGCACGACACCCGTAATATAAGTGACTGCTTCACTTGACTTACAGCCAGGTTGAATCACGTCTATAGTTAAAAGTAGTAGTTAAAGGTAGGCCATCCTAGCACGACACCCGTAATATAAGTGACTGCTTCACTTGACTCACGGCTAGGTTAAATCACGTCTATAGTTAAATGTAGTAGTTAAAGGTAAGCCATCCTAGCACGACACCCGTAATATAAGTGACTGCTTCACTTGACTTATAGCCAGGTTAAATCACGTCTATAGTTAAATGTAGTAGTTAAAGGTAAGCCATCCTAGCACGACACCCGTAATATAAGTGACTGCTTCACTTGACTCACGGCTAGGTTAAATCACGTCTATAGTTAAATGTAGTAGTTAAAGGTAAGCCATCCTAGCACGACACCCGTAATATAAGTGACTGCTTCACTTGACTTACAGCCAGGTTGAATCACGTCTATAGTTAAATGTAGTAGTTAAAGGTAGGCCATCCTAGCACGACACCCGTAATATAAGTGACTGCTTCACTTGACTTACAGCCAGGTTGAATCACGTGTATAGTTAAATGTAGTAGTTAAAGGTAGGCCATCCTAGCACGACACCCGTAATATACGTGACTGCTTCACTTGACTCACGGCTAGGTTAAATCACGTCTAGTTAAATGTAGTAGTTAGATGTAATGACTACAATTAGGCCGCTAGTCTTGCGGTGAAGGGAAGGAAGGAAGGCTGCGGGTGGGCTTACTGTGGAGGCGGTGCAGAGAAACTTGGCCGTCTAGATCCAGCGACCTATTAGTTCAATAGACCACAATAAATACAGAGATCACCAAACCGGTCAGTCAACAATCGGAGTATTCACGTGACGTCACATCGGCCATATTGGAGGCCACCTATAGTACTATTTCAAGTTTCATTTAGCTGTCAATAGAAAACGAATAATATTGTTTACGGAGAAATATGACAAATTGAACACGTATATCCCCCGATAAAGTGTACGGAAATGATTATTGTATGCTTTTGTAAACGATTAAAAGAGTAATCGAGACAAAAGAGTTTGTTTATGTTGATTTTAAGTAATAATAGCAAACCAAAGTTAGAGAATAGTTGAATTTGCATCAAACGCCAGCTGAAACATAGTAACAATGAACTACCAATCACATGCCATTGTGGCCTCCAATGTGACCACCATGCGCAATACGTGAAAACACCCTATAGGCACCGAGTTTGGCCACTGAGGGCGCTAGTGAAAACGAATGAAGCGCTCATGTGGCAATGTCACGCAACTTTACGATGAACCAGCGTCGTTCTTCCTACTGCGTCGATAATGGCAAAATTGTGAATATTGTTTAATTAAATATAAGGCTTTTAAAAATGTTGGCCAGATTATGAATCCCATCAGTCCATTTTAAAAAAAGGCGCCATTTCAGTCAAGACACGTTTTAGACTTGCAAATAAGTAACAACAAATAACACCTAACAAACAAAACAAGACAATAAAAAACAAAACAACAAAACAAAATTAAAAACACGTCAACAAGTAAAAACAAACACATAAAAACAATACAAAAAACAAGATATTTCACAATAATATCCGGCAGTATTTTCAACCGCGGAATGCAATCTTCACCAATAAGTTGCTACATTTGACCACATAAAGCGCTGTATGTACTAACACACGGTGCTTATATAGTCTTCACCAATAGGGCACTAGCAACACCAAAAGACAACAATGAAACAAATGAATTGAATCGATGGACAAACCACAAGTTGTCAAAAAATAATTTCTTCTGATTTTGGAAAACAAAAAACAAACATTAAAACACAAATAAACACACGAACAATAACCACGGTCAAAAAATAAAACACTCACCAGTGCGTAAATTTTCGACAGCGTCCGCTATCTTCCTCAGACGCGAGGAAACTAAGCTACCCCCGTGGATGGGTCACGTGGTCTCCTCGCTGAATCACATGCAATGGCGAGCTGCGTGCGCACCACTGATCTCCATAGAGGGGGGAAGTCGGTGCTCGGTTGACTGATAGCACGCGGGATAAAGTCTATCATTGCAGCCTCCTTAAATTTTCTCTTCATTACGTTAGTCTCTTTCATTAAAACACACACATTTTCCCAATCTACACTTGTTTTACATTCAAAAAGATGGTCCTTGAGCTTGCTGGCAGCATGCGTTCTCCCTTCTATCGTTTTCCTGTGTTCACTTACACGCACTTGAACCGGCCTACCCTTCTCACCTATGTAAATTGCGTCACAATTGCAAGGAATGCCATAAATCGCGTCCTTGCTTATTTGAGCGGGATCAAGTGGTTTAGTCACCGTGAGGAGGCTCCTTAAGGTTGACGAAGATTTGAAAGAAGTCTGAATATTAAACTTGTTAGTGATACGACGGAGTTTTTCCGACACGCCTGGGATATATTCTACAGTTATAGTGGCTGCCGGATTTTCCCTAGTCTTGATGCGGGGCACACTGTTAAAAGTCGAAAGGATAAAACTTCTTGGGTAGTCATTAGCTAAAAATGCTTGTAAAAGATGCTCGTTCTCGTCCTTGAGCGATGCAGGAGTGGAACACGTAATTGACGCTCTAGCAGACAAACACTTTATTATTCCGCGTTTAACATTAGCAGGGTGGTTTGAGGTGAAGTTCAGATACTGATCTGTGTGTGTTTTCTTCCGGAAAACAGAAGTCACCAGTTTCCCTTGGTCAGATCTTTCAACATTGACGTCTAAGAAGGGCAAAACTCCGTCCTTTTCTACTTCAACCGTGAACTTGATGGAAACAGCCTGTTGATTCAGGTGATCTAAATATGGGGCAATATTATCACTACCGTGTGACCAGACAGCAAATATATCGTCAACATATCGTCGCCAGTGTTCTACATGGAAGGGGGCGGTGGCCAGAGCTGTGTTTTCAAACTCTTCGAGATAGATGTTAGCTAAGATAGGTGACAGGCTGGATCCCATTGCCACGCCCTCTGTTTGCATGTAATAAGCGACACCAAACCGGAAGTAGCTGGATTTGACGCATACCGTCAACATTTCCATAATGTTTTCAACATGAAGCGCGGTTCTGTTTGCGAGTGTGTTGTCCGCAACCAACCGTTTCTTGACACACGTCAAAGCGTCATTGACGGGGATATTTGGAAACAGATTGATGACGTCAAAGCTCACTAAAACATCTCCAGGTTGCAGCACAATTTGTTGAACAGACTGCAGAAAATCTTGCGAGTTTTGAAGAGTAGTAAGCGATTTGGTGCCGATAGGTTTTAAAATACCCAAAAGAAATTTAGACAAATGGTCCGACGGTGAATTTCTTGAGCTAACAATTGGTCGGAGAGGGGCGTTCGTCTTATGGACCTTGGGCAAACCGTACAAGTGCGGTGGTTTACTATGGTGGGGTGTGAGATGTGTCCGATATGATTGGGTAATGGAATTACTTTGTTTTTTAATCACTTTGTAAATCCGGTTTTCAATTTTCGTGGTGGGGACGGGGTCCTTGTCAAGTTTGACATACTGTGGCAGGCTGAGTATATATCCAATATCTTCTGAGTATAGTCCTCCTTGTCTAAAATAACAGTACTCTTACCCTTGTCACTAGGAAGTATAATTATACTTTTGTCACGCTTGAGCGAGTGTAGAGCTGACCGTTCTGAAGGAGAGATATTGCTGTGAATAGGCCTGATTGGCTTTTCCAAGAAACTTTTCACCTTGTAGCGAAGCTCGTTTTGCAATTCGGGGGCTACGTAACCGATAACTGATTCAATACAGGCGATAGTGTCAAGCTTGTCAATTCCTTTGGGCGTGATCGCAAAGTTAAGTCCTTTAGAAAGAAGGCAGGATTCACTTTCACTCAAAGTTTTAGATGACAAGTTGATCACGTTCCGACAACCATGTGCATTGGGTCTCTTGTTTGAGTCCCGAGCAGTGTTGTTGGACTGCTTTTCCCGAATCAAATTATAAAGCTTGTGCTTTTGTCGCGTTCTGTAGCCCCCGAATTGCAAAACGAGCTTCGCTACAAGGTGAAAAGTTTCTTGGAAAAGCCAATCAGGCCTATTCACAGCAATATCTCTCCTTCAGAACGGTCAGCTCTACACTCGCTCAAGCGTGACAAAAGTATAATTATACTTCCTAGTGACAAGGGTAAGAGTACTGTTATTTTAGACAAGGAGGACTATACTCAGAAGATATTGGATATACTCAGCCTGCCACAGTATGTCAAACTTGACAAGGACCCCGTCCCCACCACGAAAATTGAAAACCGGATTTACAAAGTGATTAAAAAACAAAGTAATTCCATTACCCAATCATATCGGACACATCTCACACCCCACCATAGTAAACCACCGCACTTGTACGGTTTGCCCAAGGTCCATAAGACGAACGCCCCTCTCCGACCAATTGTTAGCTCAAGAAATTCACCGTCGGACCATTTGTCTAAATTTCTTTTGGGTATTTTAAAACCTATCGGCACCAAATCGCTTACTACTCTTCAAAACTCGCAAGATTTTCTGCAGTCTGTTCAACAAATTGTGCTGCAACCTGGAGATGTTTTAGTGAGCTTTGACGTCATCAATCTGTTTCCAAATATCCCCGTCAATGACGCTTTGACGTGTGTCAAGAAACGGTTGGTTGCGGACAACACACTCGCAAACAGAACCGCGCTTCATGTTGAAAACATTATGGAAATGTTGACGGTATGCGTCAAATCCAGCTACTTCCGGTTTGGTGTCGCTTATTACATGCAAACAGAGGGCGTGGCAATGGGATCCAGCCTGTCACCTATCTTAGCTAACATCTATCTCGAAGAGTTTGAAAACACAGCTCTGGCCACCGCCCCCTTCCATGTAGAACACTGGCGACGATATGTTGACGATATATTTGCTGTCTGGTCACACGGTAGTGATAATATTGCCCCATATTTAGATCACCTGAATCAACAGGCTGTTTCCATCAAGTTCACGGTTGAAGTAGAAAAGGACGGAGTTTTGCCCTTCTTAAACGTCAATGTTGAAAGATCTGACCAAGGGAAACTGGTGACTTCTGTTTTCCGGAAGAAAACACACACAGATCAGTATCTGAACTTCACCTCAAACCACCCTGCTAATGTTAAACGCGGAATAATAAAGTGTTTGTCTGCTAGAGCGTCAATTACGTGTTCCACTCCTGCATCGCTCAAGGACGAGAACGAGCATCTTTTACAAGCATTTTTAGCTAATGACTACCCAAGAAGTTTTATCCTTTCGACTTTTAACAGTGTGCCCCGCATCAAGACTAGGGAAAATCCGGCAGCCACTATAACTGTAGAATATATCCCAGGCGTGTCGGAAAAACTCCGTCGTATCACTAACAAGTTTAATATTCAGACTTCTTTCAAATTTTCGTCAACCTTAAGGAGCCTCCTCACGGTGACTAAACCACTTGATCCCGCTCAAATAAGCAAGGACGCGATTTATGGCATTCCTTGCAATTGTGACGCAATTTACATAGGTGAGAAGGGTAGGCCGGTTCAAGTGCGTGTAAGTGAACACAGGAAAACGATAGAAGGGAGAACGCATGCTGCCAGCAAGCTCAAGGACCATCTTTTTGAATGTAAAACAAGTGTAGATTGGGAAAATGTGTGTGTTTTTAATGAAAGAGACTAACGTAATGAAGAGAAAATTTAAGGAGGCTGCAATGATAGACTTTATCCCGCGTGCTATCAGTCAACCGAGCACCGACTTCCCCCCTCTATGGAGATCAGTGGTGCGCACGCAGCTCGCCATTGCATGTGATTCAGCGAGGAGACCACGTGACCCATCCACGGGGGTAGCTTAGTTTCCTCGCGTCTGAAGAAGATAGCGGACGCTGTCGAAAATTTACGCACTGGTGAGTGTTTTATTTTTTGACCGTGGTTATTGTTCGTGTGTTTATTTGTGTTTTAATACTACTCCCGGTCCAATAGTCTTGGTTCTTATTCAAAAAACAAACAAATACACAATATACAAAACTTTCACTTACTCGTTGTCTATCATTAAAAGTTTTAAATGGCGAGCAGTTACTATTGCTACACTTGTTTTTATTTCCATGGTTGAAATTTTATTATTTTGACAGCTGATTGTTTGTCCATCAGTTGAATTTGTTCCATTGTTGTTTTTTGGTGTTGCTAGTGCCCTATAAGTTGCTACATTTGACCTCATGAAGCGCTGTATGTACTAACACACGGTGCCTACGGTACTATTTCAAGTTTTAACATCTTTGAGAATGTATGTTGACATTTTAGCTGTCAATAGAAGACGAATATGTTTATACGGGGAAACATGACAATAGGGAACACGCGTATGAAAATTTTAATCGATTTTTAAATACCTTGTCTCTCATTTCATAATTTTGTGTCTTTGAATTTTGAAAAACGGATCAGTCTATGCCTCAAAATAATTGGTTTAGTAACGATAAATAAAAGGGTGCGAAAAACGAGCCGCCGCCATGTAGAGTGGATTTGACGTCATGGTTTTGTACTGTGTACGCTCACCGCCTCAGCGATTGGTCTGTTACGCCACGTCTACTGAATCATGACGTCACAGCCACCTGTACGCGTTTCAGATCCCCGAGTTTAAACTTCAATAAATACGACCACATTAAACCTATTTAAAAATTTCTTTTTTACGTGCGACTTGCATTAATATACTTTTTGTATCTGATACTATTAAACTAAGTGTTTGGTTTAACAAAAATAATCGTACGCGTGTTGCCTATTACAACTTATTTATTTCTCTGCCCAATCTACATTCTACCTTCAGCAAGAAAGAACAAGTTGAAATGACACTAATAACGCATCAAACTCTCTTCTCTTCTAATCGTGTTTCGTACAACAAATCAACAACAACGCCTTCTCTCAGAATCGATTGACGTCACCGACAAAGTTGTTTTCGAACGTTTTTGTTGCGAAGCACTTCCACGGAAAGAGATACCAATCTGGGTCCTGTTCTTCAAATCGTGTATTGGCAACGGGCCACGAGTTTTGCATTATTTATTTGAATCGTGGATGGTGGAGGGGGGGGGGGGAGGGAGGGGGGGGGGGGGGGCGGTGACGCTAAGAGGTTTCATTATGAAGCAATGGGTTGTCTACAGCTGCACTCCTCCACTGGGAATAACTTTAATCATGTATCAATATCAAAATACCAAGATTTAGCAATGTAATAATAACGAAAAAAACAGATCAATAATATACATACAAGTATCTACAAGTATGTCCTGTAAAACATTGCAGACAACAAATTGCAAGTAAAATAAAATAAAATAAGATTAAATAAAGAAGAAAACTTCAAAACTAGAATAATTCAATTTGATTTTTACAAATTGAAGAAATTACGAAAATAAAAAAATAAGAAGTTAATAATATTGGAAAAACATAATTATTTCATAATTAAAACTATAATGTCGTTGATGCCCACTTGGGGGTGAACTTCAAATTACTGACTGAAAAAAATTCAAAGGATTTCATAAAACAAATTATTTTTAAATATCTATAGCCCTCTCGCCCCCCTCCCCTCCCCAAGAAAAAATGTACAAATAGAAAAGACAAAGTGGTTTCATTGTTAAAACTTTCTTAAAAATTGTGTTCTTAAATAGTACTATAGCCTAGGCAACTCAAGACAACCCTACAGATGCTTTTGTCACAGGCGAGGTATTCGTATCCAATCAGCGATCGGTATTTGCGCGCGCTTGTCTCGGGCGGTTCCCTGATTGGCTACGAGTGCCTCGCCTGTCCTGACGAAAGCATATGTAAGGTACTTTACTTGATTGTAACTAAGGCCAGTGTAGGGCACAATGCCCTCTTTAGCCTAATGATGGATGATTGATGAATGATAATGACGAAGGGAGGAGGGGAAGCTTAGTACCCGCACGTAGCCTACTCCTGTCGAAAAGTACCAAGGGTACCATCGGCTTTACGTCCCAACCGAAAGGACGGTGTAACTTTGAGACCAGTCGTACAGGTTCCTCCACTAAACTGGACCGCCGAGCAGTTGACGAGAAGAACGAAGCTGTTACACAAGCTTTCGAACCCTCCAATCTGCTCTAACCAACGGTAACTAGTGTTTCATAGGAGAATGGTCACCCATCCACCTCCTGACCTAGCCCGAGGTTGCTTAACTTCGGTGTTCGTATGGGAAGAGGCTAAGCGACCGCGGCTAAACCGTTGGCTCTGTACATTACTCTTGAGTGAATGCAGTAGGTGAAATCTGAGAGCATCTGCCTTCTCGACTGCCGTCCACAGTATTGTTATTATTATTATTTACCGACCTCGCTGGCTGATCTAGAAACTAGAGTCGATGTCACTTTCACTCTCCTTCACGACCCACGTGTCTGACAGGCTGAAGTGAGCACCGCTCCGCCATTCTTTATGGGGAGGCGTACAACCAAGATGTGTAAATGAATGGAGGTCCGAGGACCTATGCTCGTTCCTCGATGCCCGCCATATTGTATGATTGCCTGTATGTTTACATTTTAACATGTGTGTTTTTCTTGAGTTATATACCTCGCCTGGCGTATGTCATTGATACTGATGGCTATAAAAAGAAAGTACGCGAGTATCTGTATACTCATTGGACATAAAGTAGTCATTTCAGCATTGAAAATAATAATTTCTAAATATACAATATGGCGACGTTCCGAGAATATTCCATTGTTGAAATCTCAAAAGAGAATCAGTTTTGGTACGTCCAGATAGCAGTGAGTTACGTATTTTGTACAACAAACGACTACACTGCAGAGCTGCGAGCGTTCCAGCCCCTGATCTCCGCCTTCTAGAACCGAAACCCCATCGAGGAGGCAGTGCACTACTTATTATTGTAAAATTATCCAAAGATTCCAAAGAAGTCAAATAGTTTTGCAATGACTTAAAAATTCGTATTGTTGAAAGTTGTCTGTTGGCCGGATCGCTCGCAACGCTCTCTGTGCACTTGTTACGCCTCCCCATTATCAAGCGACGGCCATTGGAGGGCAAGATCTGTGTAGACATTTGAGCTGTCCTGTCTAAAAGAGGACAAATATGCTATAACCACAAAACATGATAAGAAATTTAGCACCTATAGACGATTATATTTTCGCCATCTTTGAACTTCTGGCCAGTTCAAAGATGGCGAAAATTGAATACCCTATCTATACCTTGTCGGCGAGTTTACATTATTAGGAATTATGCAACATTTTAGACACAAAAGTGCACAGACAACGACGCAAAACATCGAATGTTAGAAATGACCGTCCAGCGAACAATGGCGTAAATTATTGTCGTAAATAAGTTGACGATAAAAGCGCGCAAGGAAATGAGGTAATGTAATGTTTTGTTGCGTGTTCGATAAACTCAGTGTCCGTAGATGCGACGCAAGAGCGGCGCTACGGCCGGTGACAGAACTAATTAGACGGATGAAGTCACACTTTCTGAGCGCGGGGTCTTTGAATCACATTTCGTTCCAATTCAGTAATAAGCCGTTGTCCCCCTTCTATAATTATGACTTATTGTTTTAGATTTTAATTTAATTTATGCTTGTAATAATAATAGTAATAGTAATAATAATAATAATAATAATAATAATCATAATAATAATCATAATCGTAATAATAATAATAATAATAATAATAATAATAATAATAATAATAATAATAATAATAATAATAATAATAATAATAATAATAATAGTAATAATAGTAATAATAATAATTATAATAATAATAATAATACTAATAGTAATAATAATAATAATAATAATAATAATAATAATAACAATAATAATAATAATAATAATAATAATAATAATAATAATAATAATAATAATAATATTAATAATAATAATAATAATAATACTTTATTGAACATCTAGATAAATCATATTGTTAAAATTCCTGAGTATAACAACTCTTAACTTTCCCAACATAAATAATTGATAATATTTAAAGGTAACATAAAGGTTGTGAAGAAAAAACAAAAACATTTAGATATCTCAACGGTGAGATTATAATGTCACGTGAGATAAGGTGACCAGACGTACCGGTTTGACCGGTACAGTATACCGTTATCGGATCACTTGTACCGGTGTCCCGAGAGATTCATTGAAAATACGTATTTTTACCGGTTTGTAATATTTGTGGAAAAGGTGTCCCGGTATTCTGTCAATAAAGACAACGCGGTCGATTGTAACGGGGGGAGGGGAGGGGGGAGGCTTGCAGTTGCTAGCCCTCGACACATGCGGGTCGCGTTCGTAGACGCTGACTCACTCACTCACAGTCAGCAGAGTCCATACCAACAACAGGCGGCTGGCTAAATACGACCCACACCGGGCTTTACATGACTACAAAAATGTACCCACATTAATTTAAATACTTAATAATATGTATTAATTAAAATTAATATCAATAATAATGTATTAATATTTATTTTGTTTTATTAATCCATGTAAGAAAACTTTTTCTGGGAATATTTCACGCAAATTTGAATTAAAAATGTTTCGCCTCTTTCGTCTGAGGCTTTGCCCAAGACTCCGTGCTAGTCATGGAGTTCGCATCCTCACACTTTGTTTGTCCCGGTTTGCAATATTCAAAATATGGTCACTTTACGTGAGAGGAATTGAGCAATCTAATGACTAGGGATGGATATCGATTCCAAATATGGATATCGAGATAATCGAAGAACAATAATATTACCATGATCGATCGATAGTATCGCAATTTTTTTTCGTACGTTGGATTTAAGCAAAAATTCCATTTAAATTTGTGGTTTTTCTAGGCGAAATTCGCAAGTTCTCAGCGGTATTCTGGTTACAAAAGGTCTAAGACAGACACCCCATTAATTATCAATGATTTTCAAATTTCGATAACTTCGATACTTCGATTAATATCGATAACGTAAATATTAATATTTTCCAATATCGAATATTGATCGCTAGAATCGATATATTTTCTCATCGCTAATAAAGACCACAAGTAACAACACAATGTGTAATAGGTTATTTTCTACCTAATCAAAAAATAATTAAAAGATCATAGTTTTTCGAGAAGAAAATTTCGTGGCAAAATTACGTCGATAAATTCAAATTTGAAAATTCTTCGCAAAATTAAACTTGATTAGTAATAATTTTAAAGCATTCAAATATATAAAATCAAAATATCACGTGATATGTCGAGATGTTGTGTCCTTGTCTATATTTCTCACTCGACAGTTGTGTATTTACTATTTGTAAATGTTTAGGCTTTCAATATTTTCGGAAAATACTCCAAATAGTTATACTATTTTGGAGTGAATTTGCTTTATGTTCGTATAAAAATACGGAAATGAGTCTGAATAAAGAACCTTTTTTTGAAAATCACATTTATAACGAAATGGATAATATTTTGTTTCTCAATTTCAATGAAAAATATACACACAACTTATTATTTTTTTTTCAAATTTTGTGTATACCAAATATTTAATTATTATATTCATGAGAATATAAAAACATTATAAACTCACTAAATTAACAGATTATTCAAAAGCAGCCGAGTGGACCTTGTTAAACTTACATCTAATCTAATGGATTAGCCTGGTTATTATCGAGGAACAAGACTTCTACCCCCCCCCCCTCCCCCCCCCCCCCCTAAAAACACACATAACGTGATTCTGTGGCAATGCGCCGAACTTTTGAACTCAAAACTGGCTGCCATAAAATAATAAAAAGTAAAGACCAACCATTATAAATTTAATTCGCCATGTTATAAATTACGTGAATGTTTGATTTATAAGCGAGAACGTCGATTGTTTATTGATGCGTTTAATAGGGAGAGGTTGAACGAAACCCAAGTGATGTGAAATTAAGTAGGTCGTTATCTCTTCGCATTTATCACGACCACAATAAATAACAACTCGCAAGCTTGAAATATAGGCACCGAGTTGGCCACCGAGGGCGCTGGCTTGGCCATTTTATCAAAAACCGAGTAACAGTAACAGTAAAAGTAATAGTAATAGTAACAGTAATAGTAATAAATCAGTTGTCTGTGGTAATAGTAACATTAACAGTAACATTAAAAGTAACAGTAAGAGTAAGAGTAAGAGTAACAGTATAACAGTAATAGTGATAGTAACATTAACAGTAACAGTAACAGTCATAGTAATAGTAACAGTAACAGTAGCAGTAAAAAGTAACATTAACAGTAGCAGTAACAGTAATAGTTATAGTAACAGTAATAGTAATAGTGACAGTAACCGTCATAGTAACAGTAACAGTAATAGTAGCAGTAACAGTAATAGTAAAAGTAACATTAACAGTAACATGAATAGTAATAGTGACAGTAATATTGACATTAACAGTAACTTTAACAGTTACAGTAACATAGTAACATAGTACAGTAGTCATAGTAACAGTAACAGTATCAGTCATAGTAACAGTAACAGTAGCAGTAAGCAATAACAGTAACAGTAACAGTAACAGTAATAGTAATAGTAACAGTAACAGTAGCAGTAACATTAACAGTAGCAGTAACAGTAATAGTTATAGTAACAGTAACAGTAATAGTGACAGTAACAGTCATAGTAACAGTAACAGTAGTAGTAACATTAACAGTGACAGTAATAGTAATAGTGACATTAACAGTAACTTTAACAGTTACAGTAACAGTAACAGTCATAGTAACAGTAACAGTAACAGTCATAGTAACAGTAACAGTAGCAGTAAGCAATAACAGTAGCAGTAACAAGCCATAATATGTTCCCTTTACAAAATAAGCCCAGTAAATTTTCGAATAGAATAACAGAAAGTTATATAAACATGTGTATTGTATTTCAAGTGATTTGATCGGTCAGATTTTTACGAAATGACTGTTAAGTACGGAGTTTCCAAACTCCTGTACTACTGCTACTGTCACAGTAAGCAGTGATCTTGGGTTCTCATCAGCCAATGGGATTGGCTGAAACTTAGGGCATATCTCAAAGCTTCAAGTATGGACTATATATTAGTCAGCTAACTCACTGCCAGCCAATCACAGCTCCACTGCCGCCTTCAATTGACGTCACTTCCATTGTCGATCGTTGAGGTTTGGGCGACTATTTAGTTGACTACGAAGCATTGAACACGGCCTCAGTCTAAACGTCCTAAATCAACTTTGAAAATCGCTATTTTACGCGCCGTTTAGTGGGCGCTGACATCTTGGGCGTCCGCCATTACGACCATACTACTTCCTCAATGCACAGCCTTCTCGACGGGTCAATCCGCGATAGAACCTCTGGGCTGCGTACCAACTTTGACTGCGTTCACTGTGGCTGTGACTGGTGGTGGGGGTAACCCAGTCAATGGCCCAGTCAACGCAGTGAACGCAGCAGCTGGTACGGGCTGCAGTCACAGTCACAGCGAAAGCAGTCAACAGCAGAAATTGTCATTCATAAAAGCAACATTTGCCATCTGTTAATTAACCTTACAACATTACATTAATAATTTAACGCTTATGGGACTTCTAAGATGAGATTATATGGTGTTGTGATGTCACTTACTATTTAAACCATATAATATTGTCTATAAATTCATAATTCGCGGTCAAATTATTAGCCACGCCCCCCTTGACTGCGATAGCTGGATCTTTTCGGCCCAGTCATCGCAGTGACTGGAGGGGTAACTGCGAGGTGAACTGGTACGCAAAAAGCAGTGACTGCAGCTTGACTGCGAGTCAAGCTGGTACGGATCTCAGTCACTCCCAGTCATAGTTGGTACGCAGCCCGGATTGAATCGACGTTCAAGAAGGCTGTGCCTCAATGTAACCCAGCAAAATTATTGAAATTACGAATTATATTCGAGAAGGCTGTGTATTAAAGTATGGTTGCACTGGCGGCCGGAAGTTCAAAGATGGCATTAATATAATACCCTATCTATTATCCTTATCACAATGAACATAAACAAATAAATATAAATAAATTCATATTTATAGAGTCTACCCACTCAGTAACTAAACTGATTTGCAGTGGGGGACTTTAATTTAAAGCGACTAAACCAACCCTGTAGGCTCCAAGCACCATCGACGAGTGAGCGATAACCAATCAAAGACCGATATTTCAAATACGAAACACACGAATCAGTGATTGGACAGTGCGAACACCTGCGGACAAATGCCAGAATCAACAAGGCCGATTCAGAACAAATTTGAATTTATGGAGTGCTTCGTTGCTAGGACGGTTTATTTTCTCACATTATTACAATCACCCTCATAATCACCTTTTATCCCCTTATCATCATCGCAATCACAGTTAACAGACAGTGACACCTCACACATATCTACCACGCCCTAGATAGGCCTGACCCTCTGGACCTGAGCCAAACATATAACACAAACCACGACCCTGGCATTTCTTGTCAACTCTGTCATCGGTTATATAGTTGCCCCAACGAAAGTATTCTGATGCTTACGACACAGCCGAGTCCAAGGCCAATCCAGCGCCAGGAGGGACAAGTTTTCTCACTGCGCTGCGCTGCCGTCAACGTTGTAACGTTTTGGTGCTATCTGTTGAGAACTCAAAGAACTATTATAGTTCAGGGTTCTCTTGTAAGATGTCACTACGGTCGCCACGGCTATGCGCATGCGCCAAGATGGTGCACTCGACTGCTATTTCATTGTGCGGGCATTTACATAGACGAGTCCACATCAAAAACTATTTATTGGATTTACGATCGGTAAACCAATTTAGAAACAAAAAGAGTACACCATTAACTTAAAGGTCTTGTTCGAAAATATTATCGTATGTATGTCAACCAAAACAACAATCAAAAAGTCGCAAAATTTTATGGGGCAAATACAAAAATTCATAACTTGTAATCCCTTCAGCAAAAACTTACGAAACTTCTTCCTTAAATGGACAAAGAAATAACGAAATTAATACAAAAAAATGAAAATAGAAGAGTCGTTTTTAAATTGGACTCGACGGAGCAATATGCATATTACACAGCCGGTACGGCCCGCAAATAGGGACAATTATTTTTTTTTACATTTTATTCATAGCCTTATACATAGTATTTCAATAATTCGTTACAAAAAATAACTCTTCAATGAAGGCAATTTAGCGTCTAGAATGGCCTTTTCCTACCACCTTATAAAATTAAAATAAATAACGCAAAATGACCTAACTGGTTGAAGCGCCCTTAAACCCAATAAACCTACCACCTAATCTAAACATGTCCATTGATAATTTAAACCCTTCCGTTGGTTACCTGTAACGGTGGGTGTGGCCAAACCGCCTGTGCACTCGACTAGGCCGAACCGCATGCATTTACGAATGTGTGAAAGAACGCCGGGTATCTGTTGATTTTCTTTCAATTGGCGCGGTTGAAGGGAGCAGTAGACAATGACCTGAGATCGGTATGCGAATACTTTCGTTGGAACTAGTATACGTAAGGGGGTGTTCCCATATGATTATCTTGATTCTGAAGAAACATTTCTTGAAACTACAGTGGCCGTCACCTAAAGAGTTCATCCGAGTTCTGCGAAATGCCTTCCCCTCTTACCCCCACCAGTGCCCGCGCACGGACGAAGAGAGGCAGTGAAAGATCTACGTAACATTAATAATGATAGAATTACATGTAATTTTAAGATCGTTGACAGCTTTGGTTGACAGCTCGTCGGTCTATTATAGAGATTAGATCTTTCCACTACCTCTCTTCGTCCGTGCGTGGGCACTGGTGGGGGTAAGAGAGGAAGGCATTTCGCAGAACTCGAATGAACTCTTTAGATGACGGCCACTTTAGTCTACCAGCACAGAAGGTTCGTACAGGTGAAGATTTAAGTTATATTGACTATTAAACACGCTGTCGATGTTTGGAAAGCTTTTGACATAAAAAAAACCTTGGAGATTATCAGGATTTATATGCTAAAACTGATGTATGTCTTTTAGCTGACGTTTTTGAAAATTTGAGATTACTATGTTTATAGATAATTACTGATTAGATCCAGCACACAATTACACCAGCTCTGGTCTCACATTCCATGCTTGTTTGAAGATGACTGGTGTTCAATTAATAATAATAATAATAATAATAATAATAATAATAATAATCATTTTTTGTAGGAACACCCGTTATAGGGTGCACACCAGCTTTACCTGATGTGCCCCTCTTCAGGTGACTAACTAGGTTATTAGGGTCTTTGGATAGCTGGGGAGGAATGTCCGAGGGCTGATAGTGTGACTTAGTCCCAGCATTCGCCTTAACGACTGAGGAAATACCTCGGGAAAAAACCTTCATGTCAGGACTGCCGGTGGCCGGAATCGAACTGGCGACCTCCCGAATTAGAGTCTCGTGTCTTACTGCTGAGCCACCTCTATCGGTATCAATAAGAGTTGTTTACAGACCGGAACATGTACTTGTTTATTGAAAATGGAATAAGAGGGGGTGTATCTACAATATCTAAACGATTCTCGGAAGCTAATAATAAGCTAGTATTTTGAGGGGTTTGCTTCTGATAAATCATCCAAATTTATTACGTGTTGAATAACCGGCCCTTTTATCAAGTAATTGTAGCATTGTTGAATAGTCGGAAGATTATTGATCTGTGTACAATACGCTGGACTCGCTCGCTACGACATGACGAGTTATGTTGACGGTCGGTGAGTAATCAGAGTGATGTAATAGGCCTAACAGTACGCAGTACTAGGATCGCCTGACTTTTGTTTTGATTTACAAAGTTGTTGGCTTAGCAAGCTGATCTATCTGGTGGAGGATATTATTTGTTGATACGTGTATTTAATTTATAATAACCTGTGGTATTTGTATAGAAAGTGCATAATACAATACATATTGTTTTGTGTCGTAAATGGATTAACATCTCGTTTAGCACTGGCGTAGAGCTCACAGTGAGTGGGGGGGGGGGGGGGGGAGGGGGGGTATGATAGTGCCTCCCTCCCGAAAATCAAGATTAATGTATGACAGTTGTCTAATAAGTAATAAGTGCCAGAAGTGCTGGAAGTGGTAGAAGTACTGGATGTGCTAGAAGTCCTAGAAGTGATGGAATTGAAGAAGTGCTAGAAGTACTGGAAGTGCTAGAAGATCCTGGCCTTGCTTTGAATACCTGTGAACAATCCAGTAGACAGTTGACACACGTGTGACTTACTTATACAATGTTACCAGCAGTGGCACTAGAAAACAACAACAACAACAACAATAGATATCACACTCAACAATGGGTGAATGCTCTAGACCGCTAACTAGACCTACCTAGGGGGGGAAGAGCTTTGGCAAGAGCATTCTACCCAGCTAAAGCTCGAAACAAACTGCCGGTACATTGTATAAGGCGGTCACACCGAAGCTATAACTTGTGTTGCCACTGTTTCCTACTAAAGTCCAGTGGCGTAGGTACTCGACGTTCTCGCAGACGATCTAAAGTCGAACCCTCACTGATCGCCTGCCAGACACCCACCCATGTTAACGCATTTACTGTGGCGTAAGATTATGATTTATTTGATCCAAGGAGTTTGTTACAAAACCGAGAAACGAATGAACCAATATACTAATACGCGCTTCGTCAAAGAATGAACTGGGTGCTGGTTGATGTCTTGTCAAGATGTATCGATCCCCAGTATTGGACTGCATGGATTGGAATGGAGACGTTCACGAAGATTGTCTGCAAACAAGAAGGTTACACTGATAATTGCGGGATTTTATTTATATCATCCTGGGTCTGGGTTTATTTAGTATTGAAAGAGTTTGCCTTATATATGGTGTATTTAAATATTATAAAATCTATTTCATTTCCCCCAAACTATTATAACATCAAACCAAATAGAATTCTTGATGGATAGAACGTATATTATGTAAAGCATATTGTGCCCTGCAATGTGGGTAATCCTAAAATAATATCCTACTGACACGAATGTGAAAAACCGACCCCGCTTTGAATCGAACCCGGGTCTCCCACTTCCCGGGCGAGCCCAGAGACTGTGAATTATGCAAGCTGTCTTATTTGTGGATGCATTATTAATTAAGCGAGCGAAGCGAGCGTCTCCACGAGACTCTAATGGCACTTCGTTCTGTTTTTTTTTTTTTTTTTTTTTTTTAAGCGAGCGAAGCGAGCGTTTCCACTTGACTCTTATGGCACTTCGTTCTGTTTTTTTGTTTGTTTGTTTGTTTGTTTGTTTGTTTGTTTGTTTTTTTTTTTTTTTTTTTTTTTTTTATGTCCGTCGATAGCGGTCGAACGGAAAGTCCGATCAACTTGAAATTTGGACCATCCACAAGCCTCGATGTGGATTGAAGGTGTATAGTTTTGAGGCAAAATCGTTCGAAAAGTTACAAAGTTACACCATAGTTACTGCAAAATATTTTTCTGAAACAAAATGGCGGCAAAATGTGAGATAGCCAGATTTTGTTACAGATTTTTCCGGTCACGAATATGTTCATGTTATGGCGATCTGATAAATATTGGCAAAGTTACACAAAAGTTACTCGAAAATATATTTCTGAAACACAGTAACAGCAAAATGTGAGGTGGCTATCTTAAAGTAAATTTTTGTCCGGTCACGAATATACTAATGTAAACGCGATTTGATACATATTAGAGGCAGAAATTACATTTCTTTTGCTGTCAATAACTGTTAGTAACGGTGGCGGACCGCGGCGAAAACATGACATCGAAAATTCTTAGCAACGCACATTGCACTGCATCCAACAATGTCGGGAAGTATAATAGCCATGGAAATAAGAACAATTTTTTCAATGCGCATTCTTGAATTGTTGTTAATTGTTGTTCGTATTAGCATTGAAAACTTTTCGCCAGAAAGTTCGTAGATATTGACGCGCTCGCTTATCAACGCGTCAAACAGAGCGTTTTCCTATAGGAAAGAGTCTAGTACACTATAGTGTACTAGACTCTTATGGCACTTCATTCTGTTTGTTTTTGTTTTGTTTTTATGTCTGTCGATAGCGGTCGAACGGAAAGTCCGATCAACTTGTAATTTGGACCATCCACAAGCCTCGATGTGGATTAAAGGTGTATAGTTTTGAGGCAAAATCGTTCGAAAAGTTACAAAGTTACACTCATTAACTGTTAGTAACGGTGGCGGACCGCCGCGAAAACACTAGACACATTGACAACGAAAATTCTTAGCAACGCAAATTGCACTTGCACTGCATTCAACAATATCGGGAAGTATAATAGCTATGGAAATTAGAAAACATTTTGAAATGCACATTCTTGAATTGTTGTTAATTGTTGTTTTTATTAGCTTTGAGATCTTTTCGCCAGAACGTTCGTAGATATGGGCGCGCTCGTTTATAAACGCGTCAAACAGAGCGTTTTCCTAGTTTATAACATGGGAGGATGACAGCTTGCAGTTGCACTATTGAGATTGTTAGTGTGGTTGCACTATTAAGATTGTTAGTGTGGTTGCACTATTGAGATTGTTAGTGTGGTTGCACTATTGAGATTGTTAGTGTGGTTGCACTATTGAGATTGTTAGTGTGGTTGCACTTTTGAGATTGTTAGTGTGGTTGCACTATTGAGATTGTTAGTGTGGTTGCACTATTGAGATTGTTAGTGTGGTTGCACTATTGAGTTTGTTAGTGTGGTTGCACTATTGAGATTGTTAGTGTGGTTGCACTATTGAGATTGTTAGTGTGGTTGCACTATTGAGATTGTTAGTGTGGTTGCACTATTGAGATTGTTAGTGTGGTTGCACTATTGAGATTGTTAGTGTGATTGCACTATTGAGATTGTTAGTGTGGTTGCACTATTGAGATTGTTAGTGTGGTTGCACTATTGAGATTGTTAGTGTGGTTGCACTATTGAGATTGTTAGTGTGGTTGCACTATTGAGATTGTTAGTGTGGTTGCACTATTGAGATTGTTAGTGTGGTTGCACTATTGAGATTGTTAGTGTGGTTGCACTATTGAGATTGTTAGTGTGGGGTTGCACTATTGAGATTGTTAGTGTGGTTGCACTATTGAGATTGTTAGTGTGGTTGCACTTTTGAGATTGTTAGTGTGGTTGCACTATTGAGATTGTTAGTGTGGTTGCACTATTGAGATTGTTAGTGTGGTTGCACTATTGAGATTGTTAGTGTGGTTGCACTATTGAGATTGTTAGTGTGGTTGCACTATTGAGTTTGTTGGTGTGGTTGCACTATTGAGATTCTTAGTGTGGTTGCACTATTGAGATTGTTAGTGTGGTTGCACTTCCCCACGAAATAAACTTGAATTTTAAAAACCCTCCTCTTATCCTATAGGGCACTAGCAACACCAAAAGACAACAATGAAACAAATGAATTGAATCGATGGACAAACAACAAGCTGTCAGAAAATAATTTTGTCTGATTTTGGAAAAGAAAAGAAAAAACAAACAAAAACACATACAAAACTTTCATTTAGTCGTTGTAGATCATTAAAAGTTTTAAATGGCGAGCAGTAACTATTGCTACACTTGTTTTTATATCTATGGTTGCAATTTTATTATTTTGACAGCTGATGGTTTGTCCATCAGTTCGATTCATTTCTTCCATTGTTGTCTTTCGGTGTTGCTAGTGCCCTATAGGGAGTTGCAATAACGTCATTTCCGGTATCGCACGGTAGCCATACTGAGGTACTCTGTAAACATTTGTTTACGTTCTTCCGACATTGCATTGTTGCGATATTGCAGATGTCCTTTGACTGACACATCAACTGTTTTCAAACAAAGGTTCCGTATTATCACTGAAAACAAAATACGAACGCGTAAACTCTGTTTGAAGACCATCACAATCATGTGCATGTGTTATCATTTTCTTGAACTTCTACCTGCACACATGAATCTATACGGCTTAAAACTGTGATATTTCCTGAATGACCTATGTCTTCTATTGCCAGAACAATACAGTGCCGTATTTAGGCCTAGGCAACCTAGGCAGCTGCCTAGGGCGGCAAGTTTTAGGGGGCGGCATTTCGCCAAAGATTATTTAAAGACTAGATAGTTTCAATAAATTTTGTCACTACAAAAATCTCAAATTACAAATTTTCAAAATGCTTTTGATGTTTTTCCAGAACATTTTTAGAAAGCTTTAATTCTGCAGCATATTTTGGGTAAAAAATATTAAAATCCTTTGATCACCCGCCCCAATTTCGGGCAATGTTACAATCAAATTGTTGCTTGTATTACGGGTCGCGCAAGCCTCATGCCTGCAGAGGCGGCTGCAGGTCAAAGGCAAGTTATGAGCTAAACATGAGGGGGGAAAACATTTGATATGGCGGTATTTTAAGATACTGAAGTGGTTTGTTCGCTGGGGGTTGGGTGGTGATGGCTGGGGGTTGGGGGGGGGGGGGGGGGCGGCCAGGCTGGGGTTCGGCACATTAGCACTTGCAGAGGTGCTGTCGAGTTTGATTTAGTCCGTGTTCTAGTTGCATATTGCATACATGTGCTATATAGCTCACTGCTGCTAAGTTAATAAAAACTAAATAGTTGTGTATTGTTCCAGTGCAGTGCGTTCGGTTGTTTTAATGTAGTGGTGGTCATTATTGTTTATTACGATTACGTTTTAATATAATCATAATGAATGATTCACGGAGGAAACACAGTGGTTTCGAACTACTTTCAGGTGAGTTGAATGACTACCTGACATTACAAGCGTAAATTTGTTTATCGTTAAAAACCGCTATTTTGCTTCCGCAGCCTAACAAAATTTTTTCGCTTCGCGAATTGGCCTCCGGCGGCTGCTGCGCGGGGCCTCCCTGCGGCAGATGTTTCTCATTGTTGGGGCGGCAAAATGTATTTGCCTAGGGGCGGCTTACTACCTAAACACGGCCCTGAGAACAAATGTAAACAAGCAATATGTACCTCATAATGGCCGCCACGTGACGTCTATTGAAAGCTACCTATAGTTGAGATATTTGAAATGGAATACTATTTTTATAGTACGCCACTGGGTGTGTATGAGTGTGTGTATCCGACAGAATATAAGAACCCCAACCCGGCTGGGAATCGAACCCAGCTGTTGCCGGGCGGGCACTGACATGTCTAGTGGTGCCATCTAGCGGCAAGCTTACGAGACACGAGAAGACACAGCTGCGCCGAGCGAGGCCAGAACCAATCAGCTGCTCGGATTCTTACAGATGACAGAACGAAACTTTGCTAAGCAGTAGCACTCGCAGCGCAAAAAAAGTGGTACACGCCAGCTGGCTAGACATTCGACACCGATACAAGGATAATAATGTCATAGCAAAACCCGTTCTAGGGTGCACACCAGCTTTACCTGATGTGCCCCTCTTCAGGTGACTAACTAGGTTATTAGGGTGTTTGGATAGCTGGGGAGGAATGTCCGAGGGTTGTTAGTAGGACTCTACCCCAGCATTCGCCTGTATACGACTCAGGAAAACCTCTGAAAAACCTTCAGTCAGGACTGCCGGTGGCCAGAATCGAAACGGCGACCTCTTGAATTAGGATCTCGCATCTTACTACCTCTGCAAGGTCTCTATGAATGCAATCGGGCTATTCGAGACGATGAGGGGTGACAGATGAAGCTATCTATGTCTAATGTGGGATTCGAACCCACAACCCCCCAACTGCATTAGCTCGGCGGTAACACACGGTCCGGCAACGAAAAACAAAAATTGAATATGCTTGTATAGTTTGTGTTGTACTTTGTATTTTCTAATTTGTTTGTATTTTGCATTTTTGTGTTTCTGTTATCCTCTGTAATTTGTTGTATGTATTTTTTTTTTATGCTTTGTTTACATGTGTTTTGTAATTTTGTATTTTTGTAATATTCTGTAATTTTTGTATATTTAAGATATACCTTTTTGTGAATTTTCTTATGTTTAATTTGTTATTTGGCTCTGTATTTTGCTATGACTGACTGACAAATTTCCTGTACACCCGAAAGGGTAAATAATTTATATTATTACGGAAATAAAACTTACTTACTTACTTACTTACACTCCTTACAAACCAGGTTCGAATCCTGGTTTGAGCAATAACAGCCACGTTTACACATGAGCATGAGCGCGATTCAATATAATCAAACATGGTCGGTATTTGAATGCTCAATTCCGGTCCTGTAACTATCAGATACCCTAAATCGAACACAGGTATCAAGTATGGGAGTGAACAAGCATCAAATCGTCTGGCATGTAAACGCAAGTTGGGAATCGAGTTAAAATTCTCTTTCAATTCAACTATCAACACCCCGTTTTTATTACTAGCTTCAAACGCGGGTTAAAATGACGGGCGTAACCCACTTGCGTTTTCACTTCCAACAGTGAACCATCGTAATTGCTTAGTTGTCAACCTTCGCACCAGAAGCGCTGCAAGATATACGCCTTCAACAACTGTGACAACTGTCAAGCAATGTCTCGCCATATTACACGATGACCCTTCTTTGTGTTTTTTAACTTTCCTTGAATCTCTGGTTGCCCAAAGATTTTGATTAACAACAAAGATTCGTCGTCAGAAAATGCTGCCATGGTGAGAGGAGACGAAAGTGAGGTTAAGAAAGGCCTACTCGACAGCTGGGCGGGACGATTAACTAGCGTTGACAAACGGAGTGCGTTTTCACTGCACACAAACCCCGAGTTACTAGGGTAACTCCGAGTTCCGACGCGGGTTAAAAATTCCAACCAGCGTTGCAACTCTGTGCGTTTACATTACAAAAATTAGCCGCGTTATCGACCAACCCGCGTTCGAAGCGAGTAATAAAAACGGGGTCTTACATAATGTAACGCTTGTGACGTCATTCCACAACCCCTCTCCCCCCCCCCCTCCCTCGTCGTCTCGATTAGCATTGTTGTCAAGATATAACTCATTTTCTTGTAGTTATTCATTTCACGACCTACTCAACTAGAGCATCACATGTGTGGCTCGTTGGCCTAGTGGCTTTGTTCCGGCTTCCCGTGCAGAAGGTCCAGGGTTCGATACCCGGTTCGGACATGTTTTTTTTTACTTTAAACGTTGACTTTAATCTGTCTACGTGATTGACGCGTTTTCGTAAACGGTCACTTTGGAGCCGTCATAGCAACGAAGCAAATAATAAATTATGTATTAATGCCCCCAATGAAATTTAATTCTTGTTAGGGCTGGTCCACACAGATTTTTTAAGCATAAGGTTTAAGGTTTAACGCGTAGTCGTAAAGTTGGATCATAGGAAACACGTAAGCTGGCGTTCACACAAAGTTTTAGTTTTAAGACATTGTTTTCATTGTTGTTTTTAAAACAACGTCTTTAAACCTTAAATCTTATGCTTACAAAATCTGTGTGGACCAGCCTTTAATGAGTGGGTCTGTTCTAAATATGCCTACATTTTTATTTACATAGGCCTAACGTCAGCAGAATCAGATCCAATACATATCGTCAGAGTCGGCATAAGGAAAAACAATATGGGGGGGGGGGGGGGGCGTTTGCGTCCCTTTATGGTCTGGCACGAATGTAAGAGAGAGACAGTGACGAAACAAGAGAAACAAGGGGTGGCAAAATCACGATGAAAAAGACCAACAGAGTGAATTGGTCGATTAGCAATTGGTCTAGTAAACTGCGTACCCAATCGTTCCAGGTTCGAATCCTGGCTTGGGCGAGCATTTTTTTATCTTCCTTATCACCCACTCTTCGTCTCGATTAGCATCGTTGCCAATATAGAAGATATATATTCGCTTCAACCCTCTATGCGGGCACCGCGGTCACCCCGAGAAGGAACCACCTTGACTACAGAAAACCAATCGTCATCATTATATTCTTACGTTATAACGATGCCTGACAACAAAACGCAATGCTACATTGGAGAGAAAGTTGGGTGACAAGATGATATTTGGATCCCATATCTTTGCAACGAGGTTAATCGAGACGACGAGTGTGTGATTATGAGGATGAAAAAACGTCACATTACATCCACATGCCCAAGCCAGGATTCGAACCTGGAACGCAGAGACAGGGTTCCAACTTGATCGACTAGCCTAGCTTCCCTAGCAGACATTACACGACTCAATACTTTCGTCAAACTTATTGAATTCAAGAACAAAAACGAATCAAAAACAGTTTAGTACAAACTGCAACAATATAGCTTTTATTAATTGATGCTTTTTGTCCTTAAATTCAATAAGTTTGACAAAAGTATTGAACCGTGTAAATGCGGGTACAACGCCACAATTAGTAACAATTGTTAATTGTTGTGTTTGTCGGCAAAGTAGGCCAAAATAGACAAGTTGGAACATGCCCTAGACCAACGCCTCGGCCAACTGCGCCGGCAAGCAAGATGGGTATCCAGTTTATTTGTCTACCTACGAACTACTTCGAATTATCGGCGGTAGACAAGTCTCGTTTCTCATTACTATCTGTATCATTACCTTCCCTTAAAAAGTCCCACGGCTCGATGTAGAATGCCCAGTTAACCACACAAACACACTAAACATCGCCAAGAACATGCAAACTGCGATGTGATGATTCCAAAAAGAACATAATTTACCTTTGTTCCAAATTGTAACGACTTGTAGCTCAATTTCAACCACGCCGCCGATTACAGAAAAAGACAAATAACAGTTACAATAAGTATTGCACAGAGATGAAAATCACAAGAAAGATGTAGTTTAATATGTAGATACTGGTTTTAACACTCCCGGCTGTGTGATTGAAATAGTTTCGACGGTTTTATCACTTTTATCACAACCCCCACTCCAATGTCACAGCCTACTAGAGATGCGAGTTCCGTTTTCGTTCGCCCGTCTAACACTGGTTACACTGGCCAGTGTAGCAAACCGTCTAAACGAACTAAGTAGCCAGTGTGAATATCTCCTGCATTGTTTTAATTACAGGCAAATGTCATAAAAATATTTACACCAACTTGCACGGGTACAAAAGAACGTTTTAGTAGTGACACTGAGTTACACTAGTGTAGAGTGTAGAACAGGTGAACGAAGTTGCGTCCGGGGGGGGGGGGGGGGGGGGCGTACCTTTAGAACGAAGTTTGTAATAACGGAAATAATTTTGTTCTTTTTTGTTAATTACATGTCATATATATTTAAATTATTATGTATTTATTACATTATTTATATGTATAATATATAATATATAGATATATCAATTGAAAGTTGGATGATTAGAACGAAATTTGAAATAACGGAAATAATTTTGTTCTTTTTTTTACTTACAACGACAAACTAGTAGCCATGTTTTATATCAATTGAGTAGGTATAGCCATGACATAAAATACTTTTTAATTAAAATTTCAAATTTATATATATTTAAGGATAAATGTCCTCAGACAATGTTACACAATTCAAAGTATAGTTAAAATAAAATAAAATAAAATATTAGAACATGTCAAACACACCATGAGACCATTTCTTATTTTCTTTCACACTTAACGCTATCGAAATAATACAAACTGACATTGCGAAGCTGTCAGATGTCAGATGTCAGATGTCAGATGTAAGATGCCAGATGTCAGATGCCAGATGTCAGATGTCAGATGTCAGATGTCAGATGACAGATGTCAGATGACAGATGTCAGATGTCAGATGTAAGATGTAAGATGTCAGATGTAAGATGTAAGATGCCAGATGTCAGATTTCAGATGTCAGATGACAGATGGCAGATGCCAGATGTCAGATGTTCCAAGTATTGCCACACCCACTCATCGCCTATCTATTGTTTTGCGTTGTTTGGCACAAATAAATGAACGTATTCAACGAATTTACCAACAAATTTATGTTTGTATTTTATTTATTTTATTGTAATTAAGGCCAGTGTAGGGCACAATGCCCTCTTAAGCCTGATGAGTGATGATTGATGAATAATAATGAGCAAGGGAGGAGGGGAAGCCTGGTACCGGCACGTAGCCTACTCCTATCGAAAAGTACCAAGGGGACCATCGGCTTTACGTCCCATCCGAAAGGACGGTGTAACTTTGACCAGTCATATAGGTTCCTCCACTAACCTGGACTGCCGAGCAGTTGACGAGAAGAACGAAGCTGTTACACAAGCTTTCGAAACCTCCAATCTGCTCTTACCAACGGTAACTAGTGTTTCAGAGGTGAGTGGTCACCCATCCACCTCCTGACCTAGCCCGAGGTTGCTTAACTTCGGTGTTCGTATGGGAACCGGCTAAGCGACCGCGGCTAAACCGTTGGCTTATACTGGCTATCCACGTTTAAAAAACGATGCTTTTGCGCTTGTGTACCTCGCAATGTTAAACCACACAAGTTTTATGCTCACGTTTCAAGATACTGAAAAGGTGATTTTTCATTGCGAGGTACCCCTCCCTGTTGCTGTACGTTAAAAAACAGCACATTTTCATTTTTAAATTTTATCTCAAGATCGAAACACACAATCGAAAAAACCATAGCGCTGTGGTTTGGTAAGCCCTACAGACTGAATGATAAATGTATCTAACATTATAATCTGTATGATTATATAGCTACAATCGTATTCGATTTCTTTCTAGTTATCGTCCTGTGTGTAACAATGATTGGAATTGAACCACTATAAAGATGTAACATCTCTCAAAATCTTATTTCATTAATTTGGTTTAGGCTACAACATTTTGCATCTCTACATAAATTTGTACTTCAATAATGTTGTATTGTCGTTTAGTTTCTTCTATGAACAATGGCCAACAATCATTAATTGATTGTTATCAATACCCACGATCACAACCAGGATATAAATACATGGATTGACCTCAAATCAATTAAACAAACAAACAAACAAACAAACAAACAAACAAAAAGTAAAACGTGTAAATAAATAATTAATACTACTGAACGATAATGTATACAGTCAATGTGTATACTTATACTTATGATGATACGTTTGCGCGTTAAGTCTCATACTTTGGCAACGAGGCTAATCGAGACGATGAGCGGGTGATGACGAAGATGACAAACGCTGGATTGCCCAAGCCAGGATTCGAACCTGGGCCACGATTCTGAATGGGCGTCGATAAGCTTAACCCGAGTTTTAGTCGTTAAAAGAAGGCGATGAGCCAATCACCGCCTTGCATTCGCCTACTGTAACGACAAAAAGCAGGCGTTAAACTTATCACGGCCATTCAGAATCGCACTGAGGCGAAACATTTTTAATTCAAATTTGCGTGGAAAATGACCAGAAAACATATCTCTAACATGGATTATTAAAACAAAATCAATATCAATATATTATTATTATTATTCATATTAATTTTAATTAATAGATATTTAAATGAATGTGGGTACATTTTTGTAGTCATGCTATGTCAGGGTCAGGTTGTATTTCGCCAGCCGCCTGTTGACGGAATAAACTCGGCTGACTGTGAGTTGAGTGAGTGCGTGAGTCAGCGTCTGCGAATGCAACCCGTATGTGTCGAGAGAGCGGACCAGCAACACTGTAAGCCCCCCTCTCCCCCAACCCCACTGTTACAATCGACCGCGTTGTCTTTATTGACAGAATACCGGGACAACTTTTCCTCTAAAATTACAAATCGGTAAAAATACGTATTTTCGATGAGTCTCTCGGGACACCGGTACAAGTGTCTCGATATCGGTATACTGTACCGGTCAAATCGATACTGTACCGGTCAAATCGGTACGTCTGGTCACTTTAATATTGCCGGTAGGGCTAAATGGGAAAATGTACGATTATGATCACGATGCCAACAATTGTAACGATTGTAACAATGCAGAAGGTCCCGGGTTCAAATCCCACTTCAGGGACAAGTTTTTAAACTTCTAATATGGATTCAGTTCTATTACTTCTTGTCTTAGGAATAAGTAAACGGTGACTTTGGAGCCGTCCTAGCAACGAAGCACTCAATAAATTCAAAGTTGTTCTGAATCGGCCTTGTTGATTCTGGCATTTGTCCGCAGGTGTTCGCACTGTCCAATCACTGATTCGTGTGTTTCATATTTGAAATATTGATCTTTGATTGGTTATCGCTCACTCGTCGATGGTGTTCGGAGCTTACAGGGTCGGTTTAGTCGCTTTAAATGAAAGTCCCCCACTGCAAATCAGTTTCGTTACTGAGTGGGTATAGACTCTAAATGTGAATTTATTTAATTATTTAATTTGTGTGGTTGGGGCTTTGTAAAAACTTTAAAACAACATATTGATAGGAGTAGGCTACGTACTGAGTTGGGACTTCTGTTCCCACGCATCGTCATCGTCTCGATTAGCTTCGTAGCATAAGGTGGGACGTTTAGCCCTGCTGATGACCTTACTTCTTTTCATCCATTGTCACCCACTCATCGTCTTGATTAGCCAAGTTGCAAAAATAGACGTTAAACCCAAATGTTGTTCATATCTCATGATAGAGGTAGTTTAGTTCTCGCAGGATCTAGGTAGATAGCGACACATGTACTGTGTACAGTCGGCTAGTGATGACCTTGTGATGACGCGATGGGGTTGGTTCGAAGCAAGCTGTTGCCGTGGCTCACTCGCTGCGCAGAGCATGAAAAGGCAACATCACGATCAGGTAAACCTCGGCATTACACGTACCTTTGCTTTGATATCGCCCATTGTGGCGTTAGTTGTGTGTAGTATTGCTAAATCCATTCAATATTATATATTAGTTTTTAGAACCACAAACATTTTGAACAATTGTTCCGAATGTTTCTTTTCAAAATTAAGAATTTATAGGCTAGAGTACTGTACTATTTTATTTCTTTGTGTTCGGTTGTTTCTGTGTAATCTTGCCAAAATTCATTCAGTATTATTGCTTTAATTAAGACTTGACATTTACACGCAGCGAACGGTTTCAATAATTCTTATGGTGAATATTTTTTTACGAAATACACGTAAAACATTCTTTGTACGTTTTCGAGGGACCCGAGACATAAAAACGTGGAAAGGGGGGGGGGGGGGGGGAATCGCACTTTTGTAATACTTCAAATTTGTCGTTTCATACATTTCTAACCACTTGTTAGCCCTAGAATATGACAAAGGAATTATCTAAAATCTTGTAAAAGCTCTTATTATGGTGTTCAAATTGAGCCTCTGCCTACCAAGCCGCTCTGGCTGACATATTACATTTGTTATGGAACTGCTACAGTTTTACCATCGGTGGAAATAGAATGCGTTTTTCATGATTTACATGATAGCATTTGCAGTGTTAACAAAATAAAACAGACGCCCTACACTTAGCTACACTTAATACCCAAACGCCTTTTACAGCGATTGAGCCTACACTAGTGCAATGTGTAGGTAATTAACAGTGCTTATGGGGCTGTCCACAACTACAACGTAATTTAATGGGAAAATGTTGTCTGTCTGTTTGTTTTGTTTCTTTTGTAGTGTAGGTAAAGCGAGCGAGGGAAGGGGGTGGGGGGCGCTTCGCAGAACTGGGATGAAGGAATGAATGACTAACGTGGTCGCGCTTGAACAATGACAACTTGGAATTCGGCTCACTGGCTGGCCGGAAAAACCGATTATGTGAACACAGAAACTATTGGATGAAATTAACCTGACGGACTGATTTTTTGAACGCATTAACGTAAAAAACGTAACATTGGGAAACGTATTTTAAAGAATTAAATTATGCATAAATGCCATAAGGCTTCGCCGGGACCTCGTAAAAAAACAACAACGTAGAAACGTAAAAAACGTAGAAAAGCGAAACGTACAAAGGCGGTTCTACTGTATAGGAATTTCGGAGACTCGATTTTATTTTTCCGTTGGCGTAATGTTCGATCTTTGTCTCCATTCTCTATTTGAATGTTGGGTTTCCAAGAAATGTGCGCATGGTTGAACTTCTGTTATGGCTTCTGATAATGAATTCGGGGATTTCGTGATGCGGTTGGCTTTGTATTATTGTTATATTCAGTTATCAGCGAGGAAACAATAATTATTGATTTTGAATTTCTTTTCAAATATAGAGTGTTCTATAATCTATGGTAATTGCAATAATTATACCTTATCACTAACGTGCTATGGTCTTTTCGGTATATTATATACAAAGTGGCATCTTCGTCCGATGACTCGATTAGCCAAAGTTGCAAAAATAATAAATATGGGACGTAAAATCCACATATCAACATCTACGTCTGATAAAGTTAACCCCGTCTAGGTATAGGACCCTCCTCGTGGCAACTAGAACCTTTGAAGATGGCCCTCGTGCATTTCTTGGCTTTCATCATCAACTACTACATACAACTACAACTACTAATAAACTTCATCAACTTGGGTGCAAATAGCATTTTAAATGTTGGACACACCCAAAGATCATGGACACACCCAACTTGGGTGAAAACAACTTGGGTGTAAATAGCATTTTAAATGCTGGACACACCCGCGCATGCGCAGAACTTGAGTAAAAATAGCATTTAGCAAACGGTATGTGGGTTTTTGTCCACGTAATTTGAGTAGTACTAAAGCACTGCACGCCGGACTCTCGGAGTGGTTTTCTTGCGACACCCAAAAGTTACCATTATGTACAACAAAACAATGGCAATATAGTTGCCTCAACGAAAGTATTCTGATACTTACAACGCAGCCGAGTCCAAGGTGACAATTTAATTTTCTACTTCGCTAATTCCTACCATCTAATCTAAACATGTCCATTGGGGATAATTTAAGACCTTCCGTTGGTTATTGTGGACCCAAGATTACTTTACACCTGCTTTCGTCACATCCGGAACAGTCGTAGCCAACCGGCGAACCGCCCGAGACACACCAGCGCCAATACCGATCGCTGATTGGCTACGAACCAGTTGCCTGTGACAAAAGCATGTGTAAGGTAGTCTTGGGACAACAAATGGTTTGATATCACACTTTGAAATTGAGATTAACTTTGTTTTGCCATGTCTGAACTGCTTTAGGCCCACCCTTACCTTACATACCGTAATTTAAAAACAATGTGTGCAAATCACCAAATGAGAACCCACCATTTTGCTTACATTGAAGGCGTGTGCAATTTAATATTATTAAAATTTAAAAACGGAAACTTAGTACAGGTAACATATGTGTAATTCAAATTATAGGACTATACGCTGTTCCTTGTCAATTAAAATTAAGCAATAACTTTATTGACAATAATTTTAAATGACAAGGATTAGTGTATAGTCCTATAATTTGAATCACACAATTTAATAGTGTTGGCATGTGTATTTACTATTTTTTTTTGTTCCAGTGTCACAATGACGGACAATGACATCAACAACGTATCTCACACTTTTGTCAGAGACCCCAGCATCACATGGCCCGGAATGCGGCCTCTGCCGGCGCTACGAAAGAAGCTATTCAAATCTTTTGATGGAACATTTGGCAATGCTAAGAAAGAACCCATTAAAATATATCTACGAATAAAACCCGTTCTTCGCAAGGAGAACTTATTTGTACCTCCTGAGGTTTGTAGTACCACAATGTTGATTGTGACATACCTACCATATGCGAAGCCCACACGCAAATTAAGATATAGCAAGTAAACATTTATACAGTAAAACTTCTTTATAGCGAACTCTTGGGGGCTCGATTATTATTTTGTTATAAAGAACATTTCTTTATAAAGAGGGTACCTTTACATGCATAGGAACCTTTTGGGATCTCAAAAACAGTTTGTTATATAGATCATTTTGTTATAAAGACGTTCTTTATAAAGAAGTTTCACTGTATTCAATGACACGGCTAAGGAGTAAACAAAACCCCTTTATGTGCTCCACTAACTGTACATGTAGGAAATTTTGTAGCGATGAATTGGTAAAGTTCTGGTATTTCTTGCGAACAGCTGATCGGCTGTTCTAATCACTTTTTGTGTGTATTGCTTTGCAAGATTAATTATGTACATCGTACATACACATGATTTGATTATTTATCTGTAAGTTCCAGTGTTTTTTTTTTTTCTCTTACAAATAGTATGTTTTTTGATAGTTAATTTTCATTTTTAAAATACATCATTTTGACATGTAAATCACGTTAAATATGGCAATGTGGCGTAAGTGTGAGTACATGAAAAAAACCTAAAACCAGTTCGACCGTCAGTATGAATCCTTGGATGAATCCTTGGATGAATCAGTGTCTTTTAGTTCAAGACGTTCATAAGGTTAGGGGGAGTCTTGACCTTGAACCACAATAACAGCCGATCACCTGTTCGCAAGCTTTACCCAAAGTTCTATTATCCTAACAAATTTTGCAGCCCATTGATTGTAAGTAGCACCCAGGGCTTAATTTGAGCCGGAACGCACTGGAACGCAGTGCAGTTCCGGTTCCTTTTCTGAAACCGGAAAGTGCGTTCCGGTATTATTTTAAATCTCACACACTGTTATATCCTCATGATTTAAAAATTCGTGAATTCCCATGTTCACGGGGAAGGGAATTTGTCTTTGAAATTTCTAAATATTCATTCACTTGTATGAACGCGAGGTTTTCACTGATGTGTGTCCCCCAGGTAGTCAGACCCCAATACAAAGGAAATGATCTTCGGAGCTTCCTTCGTCCACTCATATAAAGTGCTTGCGGTAGAATATATATTTATATGCGTGTGTGTGCATTCTACTACAAGCACTGTATAAAGGTGGAATTGGCGGGGTTGGTTCAAAATTATGGAAGGCCAACAAACTATGCGTTCCAGTTCCTTTTCAATTAGAAATTAAGCCCTGGTAGCACCCCAATTGTGTGACCCTTAATTTTCAATCTATGTACGACCTACATTCAAGTAAATATGGTATTTAGATGGATATATTATGAAGTCAATAAACATGTCGATAATAATTGTCAACAATTGACAATTATTGTCAACAGTGTAGGGCCTAGTCTAACACAAGGTCCGTCGATCCCCTGGCGGAGGTTCGGTAAACCGTTCGACGAGCCCCCGCAAGGGGATTTACGGACCTTGGTCTAACCTACCAATGTATTGTTTTTTCAGTCGCAAACATTCAAGGTGGTAAACGATACCACGCTGACAGCACGTTGCGTCAAACAGACCTCGCGCGGCAAGTCACTGGTATCGCACAAGTATACCTTCACTAAGATCTTTGAGGGTGACGTAGAGCAAAAGGATCTCTTTGAAAACAGTGTTCAAGATGCCATCAAAGATTTTATTAATGGCAGGAACGCCTTACTCTTCGCCTATGGGACTACGAATGCTGGCAAGACTCATACAATGATAGGTATGTACCAATCAGGTCGACCTAATGTTTATAAAAAAGTGCTTCAGAAGAGTAGACAGTCGTGGTGTGAACTTAGTCCCACCCTTTGCCAGGACTAATTCATATCAGGCTGGGTATTGGTATCGTGTTGCTGCAAAGTGGAATGCTGTGGATAAGTCCATTAAGTGCGCCCCTCTGGCTAAGTATGCACGACACATTAAGGGAGTGTATAACTAATGAATGATATATGTATTGACAAACACTGCTATTCCTTGGTACATGAATTCGGTATATAATTATTAATTATGTTTCGTTGCATGGTTCATAAAAATTTCACCCACGTTTCTATTTCTTCTACTCTACCATACTCTACACTGTCGTCTATTATCATCCTCACTTAAGTTAACATTGTATTTTTAAGTTAAGTTTAAGTCTTTAACTTTAGATTAAAAAGCAGGTTTAGCACTTTGTGTCATGTAGCTTTTAGCTCTCTCTAACCTGCTTAATAATAGCTTAGTAATAGTTTGATATAGGTGTAGATCTACCTGGGTCCACACTCTAGCGTAAGTCTGTATCTATATGAATTGTACCTAAGAGATTGTTGAATAAATAATAATAATAATAATAATAATGGCCGGGTTATTTCGTTTGAAATTTACTAATTCAGCAATTGGGAAGGTTTATGGCTAGAGCTAAGGTATGGATGGCTCAAGCATGCCAAACCCTTATGATTATGGCCGAAAATATTGAGTGCCATATTGAGTAATAACTTTATAACTTATTCTCCTTATTATACAGAATAAATTGCATTTTAGTACATAGTAGTTTATAAAAGGAAGAAAAGAAAACCCACCTAGGATTGGAGTCCTGTGTGTGGGAGTGTTCTAATATTGTAGTGTAGTTATATAAATGTGCAAGATAGGCATTTGTGTGCAATGGGTTTAAATTACGTAATAAAAGGAAAATAAAAGGCATAAAATATACAACGAATTAACAAGTGAAAAATTTGCCAGTTCCAACTTTATTTTCAAAATAGATCTCATGCAAAATTTAACTGACAGCCCCGATCTATAAAATAAGAACACTGTATGAATCACTGATTCATATGTTTGTATTTGAAATATCGATCTTTGATTGGTTAGGCCTATCGCTTATCGTCGATGGTGTTCAAAGCCTACAGGGTTGGTTTAGTTGCTTTAAATTAAAGTCCCCCACTGCAAATCAGTTTAGTTACTGAGTGGGTAGACTCTAAATGTGAATTTATTTATTTGTTATTTGTGTTGTTTTAGGTGACACTCTACAACCTGGCATCATTCCTCGGTCGATACGAGTTTTGTTCAACGCCATTCGTGGCAGCCTCGGCAGTTTAAAACTGAAGCCGTGCAATGTTAGCTCCGTCGTGCAGCTAGACGATGATACTTTGGCTAAAGAATTAGAGTTCAAGAATCGCATCCTTCAATGGAATCCTCAGGTAATGGTTTTAGGTGCTAGGTCCTGTCTTACAATGTCCCAATAACTACCGTATTGACCCGAATATAATACGAGGTTTTTTCCCCTAAAAAGATAGACTAAAATCGTATTCGTATTATATTCGCGGTCTAAGGTTTTCGAAGCGTGAATTCAAATTTCCCGCGCGCGTATACATGCGCACTATCGCAGATCGACGAATCACGGCTCCGTGGCGAGTGCTCGTGCCTATCGCACTCTACTGGAGAGTTTATACACCACTCCAGCGCTCCGCTGCGCAATGTCTCCGCTAGAATGCGTTGTCGTGTTCTGTGCGAGACTGCTAGCACGAGCACAGGCGTGGCGGACATCGTTCCATGTGTGCTAGGCGGCCCCGATCGAGCGTTCGTAACAGGTTTACTGTGGCGCGGGGCTGCCTACCTCACGGGCGCTGGCCACCTGGCTCGCAGCGCCGGCAAGGCGGCAGTAGCTGACGTGCTGTATTGTTGTTTATCACGAGACATATGATATTTTCCCCACTGGCTGCTCCAAACTCCACACTCGTATTATATTCGGGTCAATACGGTACTTAGCCTAGCCTATTCGCTTTGATGATTCCTGGAGCTATGTCGGCGGAAGCGTATGCTTCTGGTAGGGCCACCCTAGCCGGACAGGTCGAGGAGAAGAAGTAAGACGAAATGCAGTCCACAACCTCTCCACTCCCTTTTCCTCCCCCTTCCCCTATCCTCACCGCCCTCCTACTTGCCCCTTTCCCCCAAACACCCCCCTATTTCATCTTCATATTTCACCCACTCATCGTCTCGATTAGCCAAGTTGCAAAAATATGAGACGTTAAGCCCAAAATATCTATCTATCTTTAACTACTTATTCGTCAAATAGCTTGTTTTCTCCATGGCAACCACCAATCAAAAGCCTTGAAATCCTCCAAATAGCTTAATTGCTACAAATTACTTTCTCATTAGGAGATTTCTAGACCGAACCTTAGTTGTATTGTTGTAATAGTCTTCTTTTCCTATGCCTGCATTTTGGCTTACTGAGCCATCATGCATTTTCCGTTTTTTTCCAGTAGAGACAGGCTTCCTTTTCCTCATAGCTCATGCTAATAGTAGACCACATGATTCTACAAGTTCGTTAACCTTTCCCAGGCGTGTACGATGAGAGTATGTTTAGCTGGTGCAAGGTCCTGTCCTGTCCTGTCCTGCTCCTTAACATTCGAATTCCCACTCTTTAAAAACTTTCGTCGAAAAAAACTGTTGAGCTAGCACTTATCTAGCCAAATTTTCAATAAAGCAACTACGTAATTAGCCTATATTGCGTACAATATATTAATTGGTGAACTTCTTCCTTCTAAGCCTCTAAGGTCCATAATAATTTTTATAGTAACTAATTTCAAACTATATTTTGCCTTCCCATAGGTTCAAATTTTCTAAATACTACATACTATAGAAATAGGTTTTTCTATTTTCAATTCAGCTTAATGTTGACCATGGGTTTACTTTGGTTTGTTTGACAGGTTGCTGACGTTACTAACAAGTCCACAACACATTCCCAAGTCTCGGATGACAGCTCCAAACCACTTGCTTGTACACTTTCTGATGATACTTGTGGTAAGTAGGCCTAGGGATGGGACAAAGCGTTTAAAATCATAAACGTTTAACCTACAGTGGGTCCGTGGCTTAGTTGAAAACAAAAACATCGCAATTCATCACAGTCTTCACCTCACTAATAAAGATATCCACGACCACGATACCAGACGTAAAAAAGATTTTCATATTCCATCGCACAACTTAGCCTTAGTAAACAGAAATCCAGCGTATTCAAGCATCATCCTGTACAACAAGCTCTCAAGCCACCTCAAGGACATGACCAGGCACAGCCTCAAGGTTCATCTTAAAGATTACCTAGTCCAGATGTGCCCATATACTGTCAAAGACTACGTGGACTTTTAGTTTTAATTTAGTTTTAATTGACGCATTCTATAACTAATGTATTTATCCATGTATAAATGCCATACGTTCTATTGATTAAAGATTAAAGATTATTATTATTATTATTTATTATTATTATTATTATTATTATTACCATCAGTCGATCTTTTGTTGTTCTTGGCATTTCACAAATGTTGTACACCCCCACTAGGTGGCTAGCACAAACATGGGGCTAAGTCCCCGAATTCATTACTGGAAGCCATAACAAAAATTCAACCATGTTTGGAGACCCAACTAGTCAAATAATAGGCATCCACACAACATACAAACGATTAGATTTGATAACTTTTTGACAGTTCCGACCCAACAATTTCAAGGAAACTGCGGTCGCACTTGGGCTGTACAAACAACAATTATTATAAATGCGGTGAAAACAATGCCCTGCGGCGTTCTCAGCTTTACCACGGATAAAGTTTAGGTAGTTTCCAAACACCGCTTCTACGTAAATACAACCCCCCCTGCCCCATAGGAAAAGTGTTAATTTATGTTTTGTTTTTTATTATGTGGAAATTTAAATTTTGTTCATTGAAATTAGACTTTGAAAGGGGTTTACCACGCATAGTGGCTGAAGACTGACAAACAAAGACAAGCAGCCACTGCACAGTGGCCAGTGGGAACTGGAAGTGCTTCGAGTTAAGAGGTGCCTTGAGAAATTGGATAAACCGTGATCAATGTTCTGACTTTCTGCTTGACAACAAACAAAATTCTACTCTCAGTTATTTTTTTGTTTAACTCTTATCGTTGCGTTTGAATGTTTAAGCAGCCCTCCTCTATAAGTTGTAAGTATGTATTAAAATTATCCGTAGATATGCATATCGGCTTACAAAGTGTATTTACAAGTTAGGGGGGAGTACTAACTGAGTGGGTGGTTGGTGCTAAATTATTGTAGAGGTTGGAATTCATAGTCGGCCCCTACACCTAGGGGCACCCATTGTTGTTATGGATTTGTTTCGTTGATGGGAAATAACATGCAAACAACTGTTACCTTGGTAACAATAGGCGCCCCTAGGTGTAGGGGCCGACTATGAAAATAGATAGAGCTGCTAAGCAACCTCCTTACGGCGCCATTTATGAGCCAACAATAAAATAACCTTCAACAATTGACAATGTAATTACTGTATGTGAAAAAGATAGTATGCCAACAGCTTGCCTGAGTAGAGTGATGGTAAGCTTGTATGCCAACAGCTTACCTGAGTAGAGCAATGGTAAGCTAATATGCCAACAGCTTACCTGAGTAGAGTGATGGTAAGCTGGTATGCCAACAGCTTACCTCAGTAGAGTGGTGGTAAGCTAGTATGCCAACAGAATTACCTGAGTAGAGTGGTAAGCTAGTATGCCAACAGCTTACCTGAGTAAAGTGATGGTAAGCTAGAATGCCAACAGCCTACCTGAGTAGAGTGATGGTAAACTTGTATGCCAACAGCTTACCTGAGTAGAGCGATGGTAAGCTAGTATGCCAACAGCTTACCTGAGTAGAGTGATGGTAAGCTGGTATGCCAACAGCTTACCTCAGTAGAGTGGTGGAAGCTAGTATGCCAACAGAATTACCTGAGTAGAGTGGTAAGCTAGTATGCCAACAGCTTACCTGAGTAGAGTGATGGTAAGCTAGGATGCCAACAGCCTACCTGAGTAGAGTGATGGTAAGCTTGTATGCCAACAGCTTACCTGAGTAGAGTGATGGTAAGCTAGGATGCCAACAGCCTACCTGAGTAGAGTGATGGTAAGCTTTGTATGCCAACAGCTTACCTGAGTAGAGCGATGGTGAGCTATAGTATGCCAACAGCTTACCTGAGTAGAGTGATGGTAAGCTAGGATGCCAACAGCCTACCTGAGTAGAGTGATGGTAAGCTGGTATGCCAACAGCTTACCTGAGTAGAGCGATGGTAAGCTGGTATGCCAACAGCTTACCTGAGTAGAGTGATGGTAAGCTGCCATAGAAGAACAAAGATTCATAACAAAACAGAACTTATAACAAAACGTTTTCGGTTAACGTTACCTTCCTCAGTAAGTCAGTTAAACTCCCCTGCATAAAAGTTTTTTTTTTTTTTAAAAAAGCACCAGAATAGTCTATTTTGAGTAGGTGTCTTTTTCACTGTATCACATTCCCTTTATTCTTGTCCTAGACCATCATCACTTTGTTAAAACGCGTGAAAGTGTCAAAAGTTAAATTGTGTTTTCAGTGGCGTATCCAAGGGGGGTAGGGGGAAGGGGGAGGACAACCCCCCCCCCACCTTTTGCAAAGGAAAAGTGGAAATTGCATAGGATTGAAAAAAATGCAACTATAAATATACAATATTTTTGTTTTAAATACCAAAGACATTAGTTTTTGTTAATAATACACACATTGCTCTATAATTCTATTTCTGTGTATTAACACTTCAGTTCAATTGTTGTTCTTTGAAGCTTTTATTCGTTTCTTAAGGAGAACATCGTTGCCAGAAATTTATTAACTTTAGTTCAGTTGGCCGCTGTAAAACGCACAGATTTGCACCAAAATGACCTTGCCGAGAACATTTTTTCGGGGGGGAAACCCCGGACCCCCCGTTTATTTTTGGTTCCACTTTCTATAATATGAGTTAAAACCCCCCCTTTCCAAAATCCTGGATACGCCACTGTGTGTTTTGTTTGTCTGCAGATTTCATTTCGTACTCTTTCCGTGAAATGGAGGATCGACTAAAAGACGACGCCTGTCCGAGCTTCTCTGGCGAGGATGTAAAGTACACCGTGTGGGTCTCCTTCGCAGAGGTATATAACGAGGCCGTCTACGATCTGCTTGAGCAACGCACGGGACAAGACAAGGAGAGGAAGACATTGATACTGAGCACTGACTACCAGGGACACGCATTTATCAAAGGCAAGACACTTTTTAGATAGATAAATAAATAAATAAATTCACATCTAGAGTCTACCCACTCAGTAACTAAACTGATTTGCAGTGGGTGACTTTAATTTAAAGTGACAGACATTAACAGACATTAACAAGACATTAACACTGAGCACTGACAACCAGGGACACGCATTTATCAAAGGCAAGAACGCGACACTTTTTAGATAGATAAAAAAATTCACATTTAGAGTCTACCTACTCAGTAACTAAACTGATTTGCAGTGGGGGACTTTAATTTAAAGCGACTAAACCAACCCTGTAGGCTCCGAACACCATCGACGAGTGAGCGATAACCAATCAAAGATCGATATTTCAAATATGAAACATATGAATCAGTGATTGGACAGTGCGAACACCTGCGGACAGATGCCAGAATCAACGAGGCCGATTCAGAGCAACTTTGAATGTATTGAGTGGTTCGTTGCTAGGACGGCTCTAAAGTCACCGTTTACCTATTCCTAAGCCAAGAAGTAATGGAATTGAATCCACTTTAGAAGTTAAAAAACTTCTGCCTGAAGCGGGATTTGAACCCGTAAGCAACCTCAGGCTAGGTCAGGAGGTGGATGGTTGACCACTCTCCTCTGAAACACTAGTTACCGTTGGTAAGAGCAGATTGGAGGTTTCGAAAGCTTGTGTAACAGCTTCGTTCTTCTCGTCAACTACTCGGCAGTCCAGGTTAGTGGAGGAACCTATATGACTGGTCAAAGTTACTCCGTCCTTTCGGATGGGACGTAAAGCCGATGGTCCCCTTGGTACTTTTCGACAGGAGTAGGCTGCGTGCTGGTACCGGGTTTCTCCTCCTCCCTTCTTCATTATCACGCATCGCTGTTAATCATCCGTTGTTATACTGGTCACTGTTAAATGGCATAAAATGCTGTACGGGGCCAATTCATAAATAAATAGATAGATATTTGGGCTTCAAGTCTCATATTTTTTGCAACTTGGCTAATCGAGACGATGAGTGAGTGAAATACGAAGATGAAATAGGGGGTTGTTTTAGGAAAGGGCCAAGTAGGAGGGCGGTGAGGATAGGGGAAGGGGGAGGAAGAGGGAGTGGGGAGGTTGTGGACTGCATTTCGTCTGACTTCTCCCCCTCGACCTGTCCGGCTAGGGTGGCCCTACCAGAAGCATACGCTTCCGCCTGCATAGCTCTCGGGATCACCAAAGCACGCAAACCTGCCCACCACGATAAGGTAGAAGTCTATTACAGTTGAACTCTTGCATTTTTACTCGTGAAGTAGTTTACTGTAATTGAAATAAACGTTCTGTAGAAGATAGTAGTTTTCAAATACTTTTACAGTACCTAAGTGTATTAATAATACAAGTAGGTCCTATCTTAAGGTGACTGGTGAGTGATTTTTTTTTTTTTTTTAATATACTGTATCTGCTCCCTGTGTTCAACAATGAAGTTGGGTAGGGGATAGGAAATGAATCCCATCATATTCTGGCCCCTAGGTACATCGAAGCCGGCTGGCCATGCCTGAGGCTTCCCTTATGTTAACTTCCTCTGGCTCCTCCTCTTCACTTTCTTCTTCCTCTGCTCTTTCTACAAATTCTGTCCATACTTTTTTATCTTCCCACCATCGTTCCTGATTGACCTCTTCCCAAGTTGCGTTTCTTCTTTCCATGTCCATTTCTATCACTTCTTCCCACCTCAGTCTTGGTCTTCCCCTTTTTCTTTTTTCTTTTTCCCTGCTTCTTTTGCAAAACTCAATTTTCGGGCTCCTACGTCTTCCTGCATTCTTTTCATGTGGCCAAACCACCGCAATCCCTCTTTTCCCAGCTTAAAGTTGAATGAAAAATTAAATACAAATATTTATGTAATTTGTATTCTCTGACCCAAAACCCTAAAGTAGTTTTAAAAGGGTGTTTCTGGTAAATGTGTTCATTGTTCATCTTCCGGAAGCTGATGCCAAAACTAACATGTTGCCTGTAAAACTGGGTGTGGGTTCGTGCTCTGGTGAGCCGGCTACATTCTTCTGTGCCAACCCAAAATGAACTGGTATTGATTATGCCTAATTTAGATGGTTCAATGTTCCGCTCAATGTTCCTTGAATTCAAGGATAAAAAAGCATCACATAAAGTAGAATGTATTGTAGAGGTGTGCGAGTAGCACTTTTACAAGTCGAGTCGAGTAGTCTTCTAGATACTCGAGTATGGAGTCGAGCTCGAGCTTTTTTTACTTTTGCATTTTTAGTTAAAAAAAGGAAATCAATCAATCACACAATAACGTACAGAAATAGATAATCAGTGTATATACATAGTAGCTAGATTGATGCATATTTTATCTTGCGGAATATAGCGATTAGTGCAACTGAACCTTCAAGACTGACGTTAATTAAACACGAATTTAATAATGTCACAATGTGCTGTGCTGTCTGTGCAGTGTAGTGAAATAAAAGTTCCAAGCACTACTTGTGATGTTCAAGAGGCCAAGGCCTAGACTTTGGCGACGAAAAGATGAATATAGGCTCATGACTAGGTACATGTATAGGCCTACACTGGCCCGACATTAGGCCTATTATTGCGATTATTATTATTATTATTATTATTATTATTATTATTATTATTATTATTATTATTATTATTATTATTATTATTATTATTATTATTACGTCTTTATTTATTGACCCTAGACCTAGGTTAGGATACATCACAAAGTCAGGTAGGATTAATTTAAAACTGGATGGAAATCGGCGTGAGCGATGTCATTTTCATAATTTGTAGGTAAGGCCTTTAAACTTGAACTTTTTCGAGCCTAAACTACTACTCGACTCGACTTCGAGCTTGAAAAAATACTCGAAAAAGCTCGAGAAATCGAGTACTCGCACATCCCTAATGTATTGTTATTTTATTATTTATGTATATTTTGATGCTTTTTTGTCCTTGAATTCAAGGAACATTTTGGAGTGACCTTGGAAATAAACCTATGACTATAGCACATTCAGATCACTCTGGTTGAATATAAGAATGAAGTTTCAAGTCTTTGGCCAAAGTTAAAATTTTAAAAACAATTTAGGTTATGAAAGTAGGTGCCAATCGGCTGGAATGGTATATAAAGTGAGGAAAGGATCCAACAGCTTACCTTCATGTAGTAAGATGACGGATTTGCGAGTTTGAAGTACACATAAAAGATATAATACAAAATATAACACGACGTTTCGACCGAGGTCTTGCTCACTCGAGAGAAGAATGGAATGGCTAGTAAAAACAATTTAGAATTTTAAAATAATCAGCTATTGGTACAAAAGCTGTTGGTAGACTCCCACTAGTTTATGTACTTCTAGCAAGTTCCATGTTCCAGTTTATAGGTTAAGATTTGACCGCAATAATACACAGCCTCGTACGTTTTTAAAATTTGGTTTAGCCAACGACCAATCACATGCAGGGGCTCGCTTTCAAAATATCTTTCAATAATATAAAAACCTTTTCCTAATTTTATTTTATGTTTACAAAACAACTTTATACAAAACAGATGAATAAAAACTAAAAAGTATAGTCGCCTTGATTTCCGCGATCCCAGTTTTGGTTTTTTATGCCGTCGGTATAACAACTGAAGAAGGTCTCTAATTGTTTATTCATTACAGGCAATACTTACGAATTTTGCGTTATCTCTAAAGGGAAAACAAACGCCTAATTATTATTATTACAGTGAAGGAAAGGGTACATTATTTTTCCTAATCTACTATTTTCTGTACTTGTTTTCAGATCTATTACATATGTTCTTAACTTATTAATGTACACATCTTATTCAAAATGTTGTTATTATTATTATTATTATTATTATTATTATTATTATTATTATTATTATTATTATTATTATTATTATTATTATTATTATTATTATTATTATTATTATTATGCCTTTATTTACACAGAATTAGAACAATTCCACAATGGTAAATATAATAAAGACAACAAAGGACAAAAACATACACAGTAAAACTTAACAAGAAAACAGGTTAGTCAATATGGTTACCTATAACTGAAAATAGAAATAAGAATGACAGTCATGATAAATTGATAAACAAATCAAACATACATAGACACTCACAAAAAATAACAATATTATGTAGTTACACATGACATTTTAAAACATGTTTCACGCGTAAGACAGAGTCCTTACCTAAATCAATGTCAACAGTAGGCGGCAAGTTATTGTAGGAATTTTGTAATCTATTTAAAATGGAAAACTTTGAAACATTGGTCCTGCATTTACTTGTACGAAATAAATGTGTGTGTCTTGACCTCCGCTGCGGCACATTAAAATTAATTCTCGATAAAAGTTCTCCACAGTCAATGTTATTGTTTACAAGTTTTGTGTAAAAGTACCAAGTCAGCAATTTTCCTCCTACACGAAAGAGTAGGCCTAGACATTCTAAAATGAGTGCACAATCTTGTATTGTTTGTTATTGTTGTTATTGTTTTGTTTTACAGGATTGCGATGCGTACCTGTGTGTAGCGGTGACGAAGCGTATCACATCATGTTATACGGCAAAAACAACCTGCGATGCTCAGCCACCAACCTCAATGACGTATCAAGCCGCAGCCACTGCATCTTTACAATTAAACTTGTGCGATCACCTAATATGGATGCCCCCACACATGCATCCGTCAGCTCGTAAGTGACAAAGGTTTTCAAACTCGAGCTCGGCAAATGTTTTTTTTTTTTTTTATGTTTAATAATCTTTCAGATTCAGATTCTTTATTGATAATGAATACAGTAATTACAATAGGGAACACGCGTATGAAAATTTTAATCAATTTTTAAAAACCTTGTCTCTCATTTAATGATTTTGTGTCTTTGAATTTTGAAAAACGGATCAGTCTATGCCTCAAAATAATTGGTTTAGTAACGATAAATAAAAGGGCGCGAAAAACGAGCCGCCGCCATGTAGAGTGGATTTGACGTCATGGTTTTGTACTGAGTACGCTCACCGCCCCAGCGATTGGTCTGTTACGCCTCGTCTACTGAATCATGACGTCACAGCCACCTGTACGCGTTTCAGATCCCCGAGTTTAAACTTCAATAAATGCGGCCATATTGAACCTATTTAAAAATTTCTTTTTTACTTGGGACTTGCATTAATATACTTTTTATATCTGATACTATTAAACTGTGTTTCGTTTAACAAAAAAAATCGTACGCGTGTTGCCTATTATATAATATCACTGACCCCCAGTGAGTTTATTACTCGCAGGTAGGGGGTCTTCTACAATACAGTCTATAGGCCTATTATGTAATATGACGTTACAGAGGAAGTAGGAATTTTATACTAATTTAAATGCTAATACAGATATAACAGAAATAATCTAGTTATTACACACTGTAGGCCTAATGTAAAAAAGAGAGAAAATTAAAGAAAATCCTAAGAATTTATCAAATAATACAATAGTATACATGTTATTGTCAGAATGAGCTCACGCTCTTTACATAGACAGATTATGATAACACTAGACTAAACTAAACTAAACTAAAAAAAAAAAACAACAATAGGAAATAATTAAGTAATGTGAACAATGCAAAGTCAGGCTTACATTTTGTCTTGACAGAATTATAATGCTATCGTTGTTTCAGTTACTCATTCTGTGACCTGGCTGGATCCGAACGGGTAAAGAAGACTCTGAACGAGGGGAGGCAGCTTACCGAATCCATCAACATCAACACATCTTTACTTGTGTTGGGCAAATGCCTTAAAGGTATACGGTAAGTGAGACAACCAGAGATTGCAGTTTATTTATTTATTTATTTATTTATTTATTTATTTATTTATTTATTTATTTATTTATTTATTTATTTATTTATTTATTTATTTATTTATTTATTTATTTATTTATTTATTTATTTATTTATTTATTTATTTATTTATTTATTTATTTATTTATTTATTTATTTATTTATGTATTTATTTATTTATTTATTTATTTATTTATTTATTTATTTATTTATTTATTTATTTATTTATTTAATTTTTTTATTTATTTTTTTATTTATTTTTTTATTTATTTATTTATTTATTTATTTATTTATTTATTTATTTATTAAGCATTTCACAGTAATAACATACAATCACAATTCAAAAAGGTGAGAAAAGGTAGAAAAAGTTCAAGTCAATATATGAACATGGACAAGTACAAAAGAAAATGCCTTATAGGTACCAGTACCTGATTATGCTATGCTGACTATTGCTTGATCATTAATAATGGAATTTTATCACTCGGATGACGGAAGGTAGGTCGTAAAAGTAGTCCCAATAAGTCATCTCTTCTCAGGCTCGCTCCCTCAAAGCTGTGAAGGCGCTGGGATGAATGATGGTCATTACAGTCGTATATCAATACAGTCGTATTTGAAAGTTAATTCAAAATTATGTATAATTCAAACTATTGATGGAGTCCCAGCAGAAGATTTAGGAATGGTGCTTAGTGTTAATGTTCTTTTAATTCAAAATTTTGTAATTCAAATTGGAGTTTTTAGGGTCCCTTGTAATTTGAATTAAATTGAGGGATTATTGTACATATGCCTTATATAAATAAATAAATAAATAAATTCACATTTAGAGTCTACCCACTCAGTAACTTAACTGACTTGCAGTGGGGGACTTTAATTTAAAGTGACTAAGGCCCGGTATTATAACGCCCGGCTAAACGTTTAGCACTGGGCTAACTTGTTTTTTCCTATGAAACCACGCTTAGGATTGGTGGTTGCCATGGAGAAAAGAAGTTAGAGGTGGGCTAAATATTTAGCCGGGCGTTATAATACCGGGCCTAAACCAACCCTGTAGGCTTCGAACACCATCGGGGAGTGAGCGATAACCAATCAAAGATCTAACTTTGTTCATTGTGTTTCAGTGATAACCAGAAAGGCCAAGGGCATTCTGATCAAAGTATCATTCCATTCAGAGAGTCCAAATTAACGCGATTGTTCCACCGGGCTTTGTTAGGCCACGAGACGGTGGCTATGGTCGTAAACATATCGACCGACTCCGTACTTCTACCGGAGACCCTCCACGTTCTTCAGTTCTCGGCTATTGCAAAACAGATCGTTCTGGAACCTCCCCCCAGGTTACCATCGATGAAGCAGTCGAGATCGTCGAGGTTTTCACAGATTGCTTCGAAGCATAGTAAAAGGTGAGAAGAATGTTTACTGCGTTTTTATTTTAATATAGTCCGTTAATTAGTGATGACATCGGGTAGTAAATATTGAAGTCGGCTCCTGAGCCTTAGGAGTCGGGTAGGAGTCGACTCCTCGAACGACAAAAAGATAAAGTAAAAGCGATTAATTGTAACCAATGTTGCAATGCAACACCCTCGGCGGGCTGCGTGTGTTCCAGGCGGGAGCAAAAAAAAGTAATTTGGCAGTAAAGTACAATCTTTATTGTTTTTTTTATTACTGATTTGTAATATTAGGTGAATATTGGGACGAGGGAAGGGAAACAGAAAGGGTAACAGACCGCCAATACATGATACACTTACACACAGCAACCGATGTTTGAAGGAGTCGACTCCTAGAAAATGGAGTCGGGTACAAGAGGAGTCGGGTAGGAGTCGGGTACCCGAGTACCCGATGTCATTCCTACCGTTAATGCTGAAACGTTGGCTTGCAGAACAAATGCGTCTCACAGAATGATCTGTTCAGCATCAGGCATACTAGTTAAATTGAAGTAGCAATTTCATTAGACTTTTACTCAAAATACAAAATTGCTTGTGAAACTGATTAGTATAAATTATATTAGTATGATGAACATGACTATTCTTTGTAGCATCACAACCCCCGTCACGCGATCACGACCCTGTCATCACCGCGAGGCCCTTTTATTGGTTAATTTGAAGGGGGGGTGGGGGGGGGACTAGATCAGACAACCAATGACCTTCACGTTTAATTAAATGGCATTTTAAAATGAAGCAAAAACATCAATGTGATTCTTGTCATTAATAATCATATTCATATCATGTGAAAATGCTTGAATTGTCCTATATATCATTTTACTCTTATCAATTATCAACGACAACCATATTTATATCCCTCTAATTTTGGCTGATTGTCTGCCTAATCCACCCTCACCATGTGTTGTTAAGTAATGCGCTACTTGTAGCATGTTACTTTTTTGGTAGCGAGACTGGTAGGGCCCTACATTTGAAAATGCAGTAAAGTAGCGAGTAGCAAGCTACTATATACCAGTATTTGTAGCGAAAAGTCGCCGCTACTCTATTTTTGCAATAAACAAACACACGTTTGTTTCGCCCGCCACAATTCCCACCGTCACAGGTTCGGAATGACGACTGACATTGGCTTTCTTGCTCTATAGTCCCAAAACCGCCTCCCCAGCACTGAGTTTCCTGTTTCACCCCGTCAGCTGTGATATGAGTATGATTCACTTCCGGACCTTACCGCCGTTTCAATAAATAGTACGTACTCTTGGTCCTTTATAAAAAATGAAGGTAGCTGTAAAGTAGCGTCACTACTTTTTTTGAGTAGCAAAGTAGTGTTTATTTATTTTAGCTTTCGCTAATTACATAGATACAATGTACAGTAGAATATCGAAATTACAATTCCAAGTAGCGAGTAGCGTACAAGTAGCGAGCTACTTACAAAATACAGTAGCTGAAAAGTAGCTAAGTTACTTTCAAAGATCAAGTAGCTGTAGCTGTAACAGTGCTACTTTTAAAAAGTAGCTTTAACAACACTGCCCTCACCATGTGTTTGCATAGCATACAGTCAGTGGTGTAGTGGTGCGTATACGGGTGTAAACGCCGTATACACACTGGTTTTGGTTATGATACGAGTGATACGCAATGATACGGTCGTAACATGCCTCGAATGACTGACACATTATTCACGATTGTCAGCTTTTCTCCATTGGTAAAATTGTGCTCTCTGGCACTGACATTTAATTGGCACAAGACCTCAATTCCTCTAAGACCACCCCTGGATCTGGGAGTCACGATATTCAATTTGAAGTCCCGCGTCTTGCCAATACACCAAGTGGGATACAATTGTCTCGCTTCGTAAAAATATTGCGGTGTCAATTATCAACAGCCTAGTATCAACAGACATACCTATACAGGCCACGGGCGGCGTGTGTGTCGCCAAACCACTTCCCAAGCCCCCAAACGTATTCCTGAACAATTCTCGTCAGTGTTCCAATTATTCTGGTGATTTTCTGGTTTTGCACTACAAAAACTGCAGTATTTCGGGATTGCATTCAGTCCGGTATTGGTATCCAAAACGCTCAAAACACACTCTAAAAAGCCTGTTTTTTAAAATCGCCTGCGGCGCCATTGTTGGGGGGCTCTGCCCCCCAAACCCCCCATGTTCTTCTGTCTGGAAAGATGTGTCCCTCCAGCTTCCCACTGAAGCGTATACGTACTGGTAAATTTGGCACTACACCACTGCATACAGTAGTTGTTATAACAAGAGGCCCATGTTTGCCCAATAGATTAACAATCCCTTGGGAGAACGCCGATGAGGACATCACAAACCAAACGGACACGGAGGTGTCGTGCCGAGACGAAGCACCGAACTTGGCACTTTTGAACCTAGTAGAAGACCTCAAGAAACGGCTGAAATCCGAGTGCGAGAAAAATCTTACTCTGGAGCTGAATGTGCGAAAAGAAATGGTTGGAAAGTTCAAACTGATGTTGGAAGACGTCGAAACCAGGCACAAGTAAGTACATTATTCTGTCTTTAAAAAAACAACATTTACAAGTCACAGTTATTGTTAATACAGTGGGGTCTTCATTATTTCTAATGGAACTCAAAAAAAACACATGTTCTTATAAAGAAAAAATAAAATCTGTAGGCTAATAAATATATATATATATATATATATCTTGACCCGGTTTCCAACATTAATTTATCGGGTAGTGGGGAGTAGCAAAGTACTCCATGTCTTGGGCTAATGTCTTCGTTGCCGGCTAGCCAGGCCTGACACAACCACCTCCTCAACCTCTTCCTCGATCACTTCTTCCGTTACCAGAGGGCTGTTTAGTAGTTCCCTCCATCTCTCACGGTTTTCCCATAGTCTTTCTGCTTCAACTTCGTTCCATGATCTTCCTCTATTCTCCACACTGTCTTTGATCTGATTCATCCACTTGTCTCTTGGTCTGCCTACTTTCTTCTTATGCCCTTCTTCTTGTTGTTGTTCAAACTCTCTTCTTGGTATCCTAGTCAGGTCCATCCTTTTCATATGTGCAAACCAACGAAAAATAATATAGAAAATTACTAAGCAAGATTTGCCTAATATTGGACCGTGGTTGGTACAAATATACGATTTTGGCCAGGCGTAATGTAGGCTATCTCATTGGGCTATCTCATTGGTCTATCTCAAAGCTGGAAGACAAATTTAGAAATGCAGTGGAACATGAAAGGTATGACCTTCCATTTCTTCCTTCCTTTCCTTTTTTCTTCCTTCACTCCTTCCACTTCCTTCGCTCCCGTCCCCTTCCTCTTCCTATTCCTCTTCGTAACTCATGGTCTATAAGAAGAATGTTTCTTGTTGGTAGAAAGAACAGGTTTAGACTGAATTTCTTAACGTATTAATTAGGTGGGGAGAACACAACAATGTTTGAGGCAGGGAAATGTATCCAGTTTCATACACGGGAAAAAAAAACGGTAATTATTTCAGACGTTTTGGATG